>VDFB02140615.1:22357-82680 GCA_007258455.2 Sequoia sempervirens
TTGAACCCACAACCACGTCCTCGGGTGCAACCGCCACGACGCATGACTGCTTACACACTCAAGAAAAACCAAGCCTGATACTGTACACCCTATTTAGGAGGGAAACCCGAGACACATAAATACACTCACAAAACAAAGAATAATATTTTATTCATAAATATTGAACTTCTTACATGCAGAGGATCTCAAATCCCCAAGCTCTGTATTACATGCAAATTACTAACTTACAGAAAATTACCCAGATCCCCTTTCACAGCATGTGAACTTCTTTTCCCAAAATGTTACCCAAAAAATTAGAAACAAGCCCCTAAATAGACCCATTTCAGTTTGGAACCAAAAACAACCTTCGAGATAAGATTTTTGACGGTTTGGCGCCAAAATTACAATTTGAAATTCAAGTTAAATTCATAGTTGAAAATTAGCACATTTCTAAAATATGCACCAACTTCCGGCAGCCATAACTTTTAATCCGACCATCGGATCTTCAATGATAATACCTTTTCGGAAAGCTCTCGAAAAGACGATTTTCTGAAAAGTAGGCCTTCGGTGGACTACTTTGGCATTTCCGCAAATTTTCAGGCCCATCTGGGATCGTTTGGTGCCTCAAACTGAGCTCGGAAGGTTTTTCAGGGCAAAAAGCAGAAATTGGAACTTGAATAACTTTCAAGTCGTGAATGATCTTGACCTGATTCTTTCACCAGACTGTGTATTTTTCCATCCTGAACCTTCCCATAAATTTCTGTCTTCCCACGACTTCAAATGCAAACCTTCTAAAAATAGCAGTTGAGCAGAAAAAGCAGAAAAGTAGTTCTGAAAGTTGGAAACTCTTATTCGACGAAAAGGGTATCCAGAAATACAAAAATATCTACAAAAGAAAACAACAGGAACAAAATTGGAAATCATCTTTTTGGGTGATGCAAGATTGCCCTCACACCACTGGATGCTCCTTCATCAATCAACATTGACAAATACTGCAGATAAGTGTATTATGTTTTTTGTGTTTTTTTTTTTCAAATAAAGGAAGTTTTATAATTGAATTATCTAACAACAAACTCCTTAAAGCGATCCTTAATACCTAAACATGTATCATTTGAAAGTTTATAGGTTTCAAAATTCATAGATCAACCTTCTTCCATAATATTGCGGCCAAGAAAAGATGTGGTTCAACTACTCCCAAAGATTGAGAAGGTTGAACTATAAGCTCACAAAGGACATAAATTGTAGGAGAGATCAGATAGTTTAGAGAGATTTGAGGAGGAGGTAGAACCTCCACCTTACCTCTTGAAAAGTTCCACTCAGCACAAACAACCACACAATTATAATAGTTTTGATGTAAGGTGTATCTCACCCTCTATCTCTCTATCTTACCCTTTATCTCTCCCTCCTTTCCTCTCTTTCTCCCTCTATCACTATCTTTCTCTTTCTCTCCTCCCCTCTCTATCACTATCACTCTTTCTGCCCTCTCTATCTCTCATGATCTCCCTCTTCCTCTCCATATCTCTAATATCTCTATTTAATTGTCCTACATATATCTCCCCCTCTCATTTACCAATGTGAGAAATATCATGTATGAGAATAATTTAATTGAAAATATTGTTTATTTTTACTCATTTTTTTCTTGAAGTATTTTTGTACCTCTATATTAAATTCCTTGATGTCTACCACCCCTTTGAACTTAAACTAAAAGTTATAAATTGGCTTTATCAATTATTGATGTGATTTATCTTTCACAAGTAAGGTGTTAAATATATATACATTTTCCAATGAATCTAGTGTGTTAGAAAAATGTCATGTTTCATGTTATTTATGCAAATCCTCAACCAAGGTAGAGTAATGTAATGAGATATTGACTGATATGTATATTATTCCTTGAAAGGAAACTTGATAAATTTTCTAATCAATAGTGAAAATACCAATCTATGAGGCTACTTGGAATGCATCTAAATTTTAAGTGATACATTATTAAAAAACTTGTAACAATTCAAGTTTACCACTTTTTTTTCTCTTTGGTCTCTTAAGAGACTTTAATTTACCATTGTAGTCAGGAAGGATCAAGACACTTTAGTACAAAGGTATGCATAGACTAGTATTCATCCATTCACCTTGATGTGTTTGTTCCCTTAGTTTAGTCCTGGGAAGTGTAAAATAAAAAATACAACTTTTGGTACCCTTACACTTAGCTCAAATGAGGTATTTTGCAAGAATGAAATCACTCTGAACATGATCAAATGGTTTAGAGGTGAATGTTTAGTGTAACTATAATAACCTATATTAGTTTATCTTAACTCCAATTATTTTGATTATGGTGCCAATAAAAAGATTGTGGTGAGGTATATTGTAGTGAAACCTAACATCCACTTATAGGTTAAAAGGAAATATTCCCATATATAGTTATCACTTTTCAAAATGTTGTCAATTTGACATTTTTTTACTATAAGATTTCTTAAGAGACTTTATTGGATCAATATAACCTAGAAGGATTAAAACACTTCAGAAATAAAACAAGACCTCCACAAGTACATTCACCCATGTCCACCCTAATATTTTTGAACCCTCAATTTAGTTTGACACGGTGGATAATAAAAAGTACATGGTTCTTAGAACCCTTACATTGAGCATAAATGAAGAATTTTGCAAGAATCCTTTTATTGAAGCCACAATAAAATAATTGAAGTTAAGATAAACTAATATAGGTTGTTGTAGTTACACTAAACATTCACTTAATGGTACAAATGAAATATTCCTAGATGTCAAATTGTTTTAAAAATGGTACATCAAACTTTGATACTTTTTTAATAAATATTTTTACAATATTTATATGAATATCATTTTTAGTATACATCTAAAATTTTACATACATGTAAAGATAAATGCATGCATAAAAAGATAAATAAAAAAGACAAAATATTTATTTAAGTTTTATTTATAAAATATTTTTTCACATTTACTTTTTATCATTTATTTAAGAGTTGTTTTATTTTTTCAATAATAATACAAAGAACTATAAAAAATATACACAAATGTTTATATATATAAATAATAATTCATGAATTTTTTTTTTTTCTAAATTAATATCATATATATAATACTTCATGAATTATTATTTTTTCTAAATTAATATCATTTATTTATTTTTAGTAGATGTATTTTTTTCACTTTCTAATTTTATTATTCTCTATTTTTTCTCAAATATTTTATTCTAAAGTATAGCCAATATTATAAATTTATTTAATAACTTAATATATTTCTGTATAAAGTATATAAATATATATACCTATACTATGCATTAATTAAAATGTATTCAAGAGATCTAAATTTTAATTTACTATTTTATTGAACAAATTATTTATAAAGGATACAAATTTATATTATTATAGTATGCATCTAAATATATATTATATACTTAAACGAATAAAGTGTATTTTTTAATTATTTAAAAATAATATTTATTTTACATAGTAATTTAGTATTTTATTTGTGGGTTGGGGCCCTAGCTCGGTTGGCTAAATCTTTCCTGTTGCAGGAGGTTGGTCACGAGGTCTAGTCTCCCCCACCCCTTGTACCGGAGGGCGTGTTGCCCCGCCACGATTAAAAGTCTATCAGGCGGGTTTTATGTCGTGCACCCTCCCCTAAATATATATATATATATATATATATATATATATATATATATATATATATATATATATATATATATTATTTGTTACAGTTTATAATTTTTTATTATTCCTTTTACTTTTTATAGATAAATAGAATTAATTATGTACATACATATAAAATATAATAATTTTATTGAGTTATCAAAAATTTTCACATATGGGTAAAAGCACAAAGTTGTGTCACACTTTCAGCGAGCTTATCAGCACAACTAAATTTAAGTATTTCTAACTAAAAATCAATTTTGGTCAAACATATGATCTAGTAAGATTCATTATATCTTAGTTAGATGCTGCCACTACTTTTTCAACTAAAATTGTTGGCTAAAAATATATGGAGCACCACTTTGAGTCCAATTTACTAAAAAAATAAAATTATTTTAAAAACTTGAAGTTTCAATAACTCCTGCTAGTGTAAATAACATTTTTTTAAAAATATAAAAATACCCTTTTGTAGATCCATAAGTGTAGTTTTCAAAAATATATTTATTTTAATAGTGTAATTATTTTTTATATTTTATTTTTTATTTTTACTAAAAGTAGGTTATCAGCACAAAATATTAAGTCGATTACTATGCTAAGGAAAAATACTAAAACTTATTAAAAAAATTTGAAAAAAATATGATGCACTACATAAAAGAATCCATTTTAAGATGGTATAATTTTTTTCTATTTTAGATAAATATGTAATATGAAAGTTGACGTCCGATGAAAACAATTGTTTTTTTATTCACGCACATTTTAATATTTATTTAAAAATATGCATTTATCAAAATTGGAAAAAAATATATCCATGCACTAAAATTTCAAGTTATAAATACACACAAAAAAATTGAAAGAAAAATTATAAAATTTACTATAAAAAGTTTGATGTCCCATCCAACTTCACTTTTCAGCATTTTATTAGCAACTAAATTATAGTTTTAATTTATTAAAAACTAGTTTAAAATAATTTTTTAATTGTTTTCAAAAAATACAAACATAAAATATACTAAAAAATACACATTTTACTAGTTTACATCATTTCAAAATTCAAAACATATATGCCACTTTTTAGTGATTCAAGTTTAAAAATTGGATCAGCGTTGGCCGATTCCTTTATAAAGTGTGACATAGCTTTGTGCTTTTACCCCTATATATATATAGTTTTTGATAAAATAAGTAGCATTTATAGGGTGTTGTACCCTTCACACAGAAAGCCCAAAGGGGCAAAAAGAAGCTAGTTCAAAGCATAACATGAACTAGAAGAAAACAAACAAAAACAACTGACCGACAGTTGTAGAACAACAAACTAGGATTAGACAACCCTAGAACCAGAGGGGACCAATCTGACTCCCATAACCTGAGGCCACATATATATTATTATTTATCATACCTTTTTATATTTTTATTATTTTGGTAATATTTTTTTCAAGATCTTAACATTATTAACTCTACAGATTTTGTTGTCACTATAAGTTACACCTGTTAGTGTGATTTAATTGATCTCTATTAATATTTAAACTCATGATGTATTTTGTAGCTCAAAATCCTTCATTCAAAAGACATCCAATGGTCAATATTTTTTATCCCCTATGTCATAGAAAAATGGTCCCTTGTCATTTTCATGGCCTTTTAGGTCTTGTTTCACAATGTTTGGTCCATTTTTCTTTGATTTATTGATGTAATATGGCTTGAATATTCATATTTAGGTCCTTGAAATTCAAATTATGGGATCTTGTGAAGGTGTTGTGAAGTTTTGTAAAATTTCTACACTCTTCTAGACTCTATTCATTATAATTCACGTAAAAAACACCTTCTCATCACTTATCAAGTCCTATTTTGAAGTGTTGTAAAGTCTTGTAACAAGATTTCATGCTTTTCTAGGAAAAATTTCACTATTTACACCTTTGTTATGTCTTATTTGACCCTTTTATGCCCTTACAAGACTTAATTAAGTGTATTTTTTAATGTAAACTTGACAAAAAACATTAAATGCAAGTTAATTCCCGACACCCACTTTCAACCTTGAGGAGGGACCCATTCGCCATGGGTGGCGAATGAGTCCCCCTTGGCTCCAAATTCAAAATATTTCAAATTTTCTTTCAGGTTTTTATTCAAAATCACTTGATGTCGGCCTGTGATGAGGTATCAATGGGTTACTAAGGCACAAGATTGTATAAATAAGTGTTTTTCTCCTCATTTTACAAGATTCTACAATCTCATAACACATTCAAGCAATCTTCTCATTCAATCAAGCATCAATCAAGTATTCAAGAGAAACCATTGACATATCTTCAGATTCTCTTCAACAAGGGTTTGGTAAGTTGATATCATTTGCATGTTATTTGTTTATCATTCTCTTACATTTCATTATTTCATTAAGGGTTTGATTACCAAAGTGGGGTTTGACTAAAGCAACTCCCTATTTGCTAAACCTCGACAATTTTTCCCCTCTTACATGCATGTTTGCAAACTTTTGTATGCAAATTTAACAAGCATTTAGGTGTTGAAGAGTGGTCAACAAGTCAACAAGGTGTTTCAAGTAAAATCAACCATATTTCAAGCTTGGAGAAGACTTTATGTCTGTTTTCTTGTAGAATTGACTTTGACAACCCGACAAGTAGACATCCTCATATCTAGGGTTGTAGAGTTGTCTCCTGATTTCTCATAATTTGAGGAGAGGACTGATTCTCCACCACTGGCAAATGAGTCCCACCTTAAGACTGAAAATCTAAGTTTTGTCAGATTCTGGATCCCGACACTCAGAAACTTGTTCTCAACAGTTTTCATCAGAAGCAGGATTGATTCACCATCAGTGGTGAATGAGTCCCACTGGTGATTTTCTGTGATTCTAGACAATAGTCAGAAGATTCCATATTCTCCAATTCCTACCCAGGTGCACTATGATTCAACCTCTTCTATCTTGTTTTGCATTTGTTCATTCATAGTTCATTGTTTGCAAACATCATTGTGTTTTCCAACATTGCATAAATCTTAGGTTTTACACACATAATCAGTCATATAGATCACTTAATTACACTTAGTTCATTCTATTTAGTTCAAATAACATCATACATTACATAATTTGAGTGAACCTAGCTAGCATTTTTGGCCTACCTCTCTCCTTTTAGGTGTAAAACCCTAAAAGAGTTAGAGAGTCTTGTGATGCCAAAAATCTATGGTTCATTTTGGTGAACCCAATGTTTGAGCACTTTACATTTCTGATTTCATTTGCATATTGCATCCTAGATTACACTTGCATCAACATTCAATTAGGGTAATGTTTTGTTTCTTCATTATACTTTTTTCAAATTGCATTAGTGAAAGATTTATTTGGATTTCATTCTTGCATTACATATCATTGAAAAAATTGAAAATCTACATTCTGCATCCTTAATTGCCATCTAAAAAGCATTAGAATCATTTTAAATTTTTCTGAAAAACACAAAACAATCTCATACTGGGACTCATTCGCCACCCTGGGTGAATCAGTCCACCTACACATTTTGCATAGTATTTTCAGACATTTTCTGGCATTTTCTTGCATTTCTATTTTCTGTAATTACTTCTTTGTTTCAGTTAGTAGAATTTCTATTATTTTCATTTCAAACTCCTAGACTACCTTGCATTTGCATTCACCCTATCTTTTGTGGTACTTGTATGAGTTTTTGGTGCCCCATTGATAATTATACTTTAGTGAGATGATGTTCTAGACTCATGGATTCTCACGATAGCACTTTCGTTGTGAACCTTGGGATCTCAAGAGCTCCTACTCCTAGTATGGACAATGGTGCATTAGGCATGGACAATACCATTTCTATTCCTTCACCTTTCCATCCAATGAATGTTGACACACAAAACAACTCCATCCTACAAGAAAAGGTCATTACTATTCATGAGGATTTTGCACACTTACAACAAGACTTGTCTATTGAAATCATTTCCACCACTGCCATGCTCGTGATAGAAAACCTTCATCATTTGATTGAAAGTGATGATGACTTACAAGTTATGAAAATAATTTCTGAGATTTAGAATAAACATGCCTCTTCCACTTCCCAATCTGCAAACATTGTTGTAAGCCAAAGAGGACCTCACATTCATCCCCCTTCAACCATAACATCCATACAAAATTATACCACTCCTCAGGTTACAACAACTATGCAACAGGTTAGTCATGTGGCTCCTTCTTTTGCAATTCCAACTAGCATTTCTAGTTCTCTTGTGGCATCACAAGTTCCATCCACTACCTTCACCCCTCTTAGTATTCCTTTCACTTCCCCTCACATTGCCTACACTCCACCATTTTCTCTTCCACCTCAAACCACTTACCCCAACCCTATCATTACACAACTCCTTAATACCATTTCATCCATGCAACAACAAATTTCCACCATTAGCTAAGGTCAAAACACTCCACCCACATATCATGTTCATAGTAATCCCTTATCCTTAGAAATCTTACGCACCCCGATGCCAAAAGGAATATAAATACCTAGATTTGAGAAGTATGGAGGTAAAGGAGACCCTGCTAATCATGTTAATGCTTATACAACTTTATGTAGTGATTTTTTCCTCGATGATAAACTGTTAGCTAAAATTTTTCCCAGGACCTTGAAAGATATTACATTAGAGTGGTTTTCCAACTTACCCAATCATTCCATTAGATCATTTAATGATTTGGTGGATGCTTTTATCATTCACTTCCAAGTTCAAATGACTTCTAAAAAGACAATGGCTAACCTAATGAGATGTAGATAAAACATAGACGAAAAATTAACTGATTTCATTTCACGATAGCAATCATTGTATGCTCAAATTGATGTCAAAATTCCTAACACACATCTAGAGAAGATGTTTATCAAAAAATTTCACACAACCCTTCAGGATAAATTAACTATGATGAAATTTCCCTCGTTCATGCACTTATGCAGAACCCTATGTGACTATCACAACTCAGTTTCTAGTCATGATTCAAAGTCCACTTCTAACTGAGCAGAGAAGTCTGAACCACAAAACCAAAACAACACACAAAAATTTTGAAAACCAAACATAGGCTTTTTATAGTTTAATCCACCTCCTCAACCGCAACCAACCCAACCTATTCCAAATCAAGTGGCAGCTATTAAAGCAATGGTTCCTTATACCTATGGGGACTTGAAGAGATAGTTTACCCCCTTACCCGATACCCTTCATAATACAATGAACCAATTACTCCAACAACAAATGATCACCTTGCATATCCTTAAACCACTTGATATCACCAAGCCCTTACCACCAACATTTAAACCAAATTATTTTTTCCATTTTCATCACCAAAATGGACATGACACCGAACAATGTAAGCGTCTAAAACACTTAGTTCAAGAACTCATTGATTCAAGAAGTTTATCCATTATGGGTGTTAATGATCAAGGCAATAATTTTGTTGCACTCCCTAACCATAATTTAAAATTTTTCAAAAACCCCATGCCTAAACACAATATTTCATTTGTTAAGGCTAGTGAACCTTCAAACACAGATGTAATGAATGATGATACCAATAATGAACAACATGATATAACTCCCAATGTTACCCAAGTTAATCTTATAGATAAACTTGTGGGTGTGATATATGTTATCCCTCATAAGGACCCAACCAATAAAACTCTTGATATCACTTTTTCTTCTAAAGACATACTTCAAAAGCTTCTTGATGGTCCTCATTACATAGCTGGCAGAATCTATGATAAGCCCACCAATGGGATATTAATAGATCCTGCTTGTGGAGAGAATGTGATCACAAAAAATTTCTAGTATTACATGAGCTTTATCAAGAAGAATATGATAAACCAACTACATGGATTAAAACACATACTAGTTTTTCATGCCCTATGATTGGATTGATTGTGATCCCCTTACAAATAGGACCCAAAACTTTGGATGTAACATTTTCTATCATTTCACAATCAGATCAATTTTGTTTGCGGATAGGCCACCCTTGGCTTCACTCAATGAAAGTGGTCCCTTCTATTTTTCATAAGTGTTTGAAGTTTCCACATGGAAATGAAATATTTACCATACACCATAGTGGCTTTAATCTGTTATCTTCTAAAGGTAATTTATCCTTAGAAGCTTTTTGGCTTGGACCTATAGAACCCATTACGCCTCGTAAAGATTTCTTTTTCATAGCCTATCAAAAGTTCAAAGCCAAAAAAATAGCCAAGATATCTCTTTGTAACCAGTCCCCATCCACTTCCACTTCTGCTATCCTAGATGGAACCATACTTCAACCTGAGTCCAACATTAAAAAAATCACACAACCTCATGAACACCCAATTTTAGACACTTCACCTTCATTATCGAAATGACCTAGAGAAAGTGAAACCAATCTCATCATGCCTCCTCTCTTACACCTTGACAACTTCAAAATAGAATTAAATGAAACCACAGTGCTAGGGAACATAGGCATCATCGTTGTCTCCTCGCTCATCAATATTGCATGGAAGAAAATAAAGAAAAACCAATCTCCACCTTTGATTGAAGCAATTGATCACAACCCCCTTTCCCTTGATCCACCAACAGATAGCACAATCCAACCCTCACAACAAAATGAACAAATCCAATAGCCACAATTGTTAATACATCCTTCCTTAGAAATTACCCTTTGTCCTCCTATCGTAATCAATCTTGATGATGATAATGATGTAGAGATCACAAAAATAGATGAAGAAGTGCACAACAACCTAAATTCTTTATTTTCATCTAACATGAGCTTAAATTATAAATCTTCTCAACCAAGTGAAGAATATTGTACATCTCCTAGTTTGGCACTTGCAATTCTTCCTTTTGATAGTCAATCGCCCTAACAATACATAAAACATGATTGGGAGGTAGATGACTTGTTAAATGGTTGAATTGCATTCACCTTGCTAGCTTTTTGAATTTCACTCTTTCTTTTTTATGTGCGTATTATGTTCCCCCATAATGTGTGTTTGATGTTATACCTCTCTTTGTACACTTCTTCTATTTGTACCTTTATTCTTCTATATGTCATACATTGTCTTTTTCATTTTTGTTTTGTGTTTTCCTTTTGGGGATGATGCAAAGTGTTGAGACGCCCTACGTATCTCCCATGTTGACCCAATCAGTTCCTTTTTCTTTGTCTTTTCTTGTGTTTTCCTTTTGGGGATGACGCAAGGCATCGAGACCAAAATGTCTCCTTCATGTTAACCTAAGAGCTTTTTCTTTTTGTTTTCCTTTTTATTTTATTTTTGCTTGTGTTTTCCTTTTGGGATGATGCAAAGCGTAGTGACCGCAATGTCTCTTCCATGTTGACCCAAAACAGATCTTGTTTTTCTTTTGTTTTCACTCTTTTTGTATCATTCTTCCAGTTCTATGTGCTTTTGGAAATGATGACAATTCCAAGCTCTTTTCATAAAAACATTGCAACAACGAACATATTGACCCCAAATCCATAGATCCATTATGTGTTTGGTGTGTTCCTTTTTGGGGGGAAACTCCCTTTTCTTTTCCTTTTCTTGACATGATGCAGCCTAACTTAGAAACATATGACTTGGCATAGGGCTTTCCAAGTTGGCTCTCATGTCTTGTTTTATTTTTGCATCTTCTTTCCTTCACTACTTTAAAGTAATTTCTCATAGAATGATGTGTAGTAATTCATTTAAAGTGGGGGGCATACATTTTCATTAATTCATTTGCATTCTTGGTTCCTAGTGTAGCCTTGTCATTCATATGATGTGTTTGTCACTTTATGGATGACATTGAGTGTGATGTCCTTCATAAGTGTGATCTATCTTAGCATATTACATTCCTCTTGGTGGTCTGATGCGATGCACTACGTCCCCTAATTTGTGAATATTTTATTCTTTGATTGGTCCTCTCTTGGAGATATTAGACACAATGTTCACTAAGTAACAAACCTTGCTTGAACTTAACAAGACTCCTTTGAACATCTTTACACTTTACATTTTTACATTTTTGCATCTTTGCCACCTTGCATAACATAACTTGTATGGGTATTGTACCTTCCTTTTTGTTCATGAGTTCTAAGCATACAAATCTTTGCTTTTCTCATGAAGCATGAACTGACATTTTCCTTTGTGGTGCCTTGTTAAAGTTATCAGGAGGTATAACTTTGATATGGTTGAGTGGGAAGCCCATCCAGCAGTATGACTTTCCCCATAGCCACCTTTGTATTTATGAGTGCATACCAACTAGCATATGTATTTACCTTTTTGGTTCTTCTCACCCAACAAACCACCATGAGTTCTATCACCCTAGAGTGAGTATGCATTCTCTTTTTCAAACAATCAGCCTAGATCTAATCCACAACTAGTTGGACAAACGATAAAAACTCCATCCAACATCTCTTCTCTCATTTCTTCACATGTGTGTTCCTTTGTTCTTATGTTTATTTTTCCATGGGATCTTCATCCTGGGGGCTTGATCATCCCTCTTGATCATTGTTAATTCATCTTGCTAATGTAAGTGCATTTGAACCCTCCTCTCGATGTGCATGGCTACTTTAGTGTGAGTTTCAAGCAAGTTCATCTTCTCACTAAAGTGGGGGCTAAATGTACCATAGAAAAATGGCACCCTATCATTTTCATGGCCTTTTAGGTCTTGTTTCATGATGTTTGGTCCATTTTTCTTTGATTTATTGATGTAATATGGCTTGAATATTCATATTTAGGTCCTTGAAATTCAAATTATGGTGTCTTGTGAAGGTGTTGTGAAGTGTTGTAGAACATTTCTACACTCTTCTAGACTTTATTCATTATAATTCACCTAAAAATCACCTTTTCATCACTTATCAAGTCCTATTTTGAAGTGTTGTAAAGTCTTGTAACAAGATTTCATGCATTTCTAGGCACAATTTCACTATTTACACCTTTATTATGTCTTATTTGACCCCTTTATGCCCTTACAAGACTTAATTAAGTGTATTTTTTAATGTAAACCCAACAAACAACACTAAATGCAAGTTAATTCTCGACACCCACTTTCAAGCTTGAGGTGAGACCCATTCGCCATGGGTGGTGAATGAGTCCCCCTTGGCTCCAAATTCAAAATATTTCAAAATTTCTTTCGGTTTTTTATTCCAAATCACTTGATATTGGCCTGTGATGAGGTATCAATGGGTTACTAAGGCACAAAATTGTATAAATAAGTTTGTTTCTCCTCATTTTACAAGCTCCTACAATCTCATAACACATTCAAGCAATCTTCTCATTCACTCAGGCATTCAAACACTTTACTTCATCAAATCAAGCATCAATCAAGCATTCAAGAGTAACCATTGACATATCTTCAGATTCTCTTCAACAAGGGTTTGGTAAGTTGATAGCATTTCATTTATTTGTTTATCATTCTCTTACATTTCATTATTTCATTAAGGGTTTGATTACCAAAGTAGGGTTTGACGAAGGAAAACCCATATTTTCTAACCCTCAACCATTTCCCCCTCTTGCATGTGTGTTTGTATACTTTTGTATGTATATTTAATAAGCATTTAGGTGTTGAAGAGTGGTCAACAAGTCAACAAGGTGTTTCAAGTCAAATCAACCATATTTCAAGCTTGGAGAAGACTTTTTGTCTATTTTCTTGTAGAATTGACTTCAACAACCTGACAAGTAGACATTCTTAGATTTGGTGTTGTAGAGTTGTCTCCTAATTTCTCAAAATTTTGGGAGAGGACTAATTTTCCACCTGTGGAAAATGAGTCCCACCTTAAGAAAAAATCTAAGTTTTGTTAGATTCTGAATCTCAACAATTAGAAACCTATTCCCGACAGTTTTCATCAGAAGTAGGACTGATTCGCCATCAGTGGAAAATGAGTCCCACTAGTGATATTCTATGATTCAAGACAACAATCAAAATATTTTAGATTCTCCAATTCATACCCAGGTGCACTCTGATTCAACCTCTTTCTATCTTGTTTTGCATTTGTTCATTCATAGTTCATTGTTCACAAACATCATTGTGTTTTTCAACATTTAATAAATCTTAGGTTTTACACACATAATTAGTCATATAGATCACTTAATTGCACTTATTTCATTCCATTTAGTTCAAATAACATCATACATTACATAATTTGAGTGAACCTAGCTAGCATTTTTGACCTACCTCTCTCCTTTTAGGTGCAAAACCCTAGAAGAGTTAGAGAGTCTTGTGGTACCAAAAATCTACGATTCATCCCCATAATCATACCCTTATTTTTTAAAATAAATAGAATGTCATCAACATGCAAGATAATAACTAGTAACTGATCATTAGTTAATTTTAAATAATCATTAGTTAATTTTAAATAAACATAATGATCAACCTCGCCCTTTAAAAACCAAAGTGCTAATGCAAAATCAACAAACTTGTAATACCACATCTAAGGTACCTACTTCAAACCATATGAAATTGTTTTAATTTACAAACAAAGGTTACTCTTTCTTTCACCATAAACTTGTGTGACTATTTTATATAGGTTTATTTTTCAAGATCCCCATGTAAATAAATGCTTTTATTATATATATTTCTATTTCAAATCACAAGAAACAATAGTAGAGTGTAGGAATATAATAGAAGTAATTTTAGCAACAAGAGAAAATATTTTATCAAAACCCACACCCTCAACTGAGGTGTAACATTTTTCAACCAGCTTGGCTTTGTACCTTTTCAACTTACAATCTACTTTGTATTTCTCTTAAACTCCCATTTATAGCTACTAGACTTTCTTCCCTCAATAACCTCTACTAGATTCCAATTCCTACATATATCTAGTACCATCACTCCTCTTGAATAGCCTTCATCTTAGATGTGTGCTCCTTCAAAGAATGATTTTTCTTTATAAATCTTGGTTCATTATTATTACAAGATAAATAAAATATAAAACATAAATTTGTTCTATTTTTCATTACCTTTTGGACCTCCTCAATCATTTATCCTCAATCATTTATTAGGAGGCTCCTATCATTCTTCATTAGACCTATCATGTAATTTTTTTGTATGTCTCTATGTCATAATATCCAACACATTTTTCTTCCACATATTCATCTTCTTGCTTCTCTATTTTATTTTCAACGTGTAGTGTTTATTCTCCCCCTTTTATCTATTTAAGATCATAAATAACTTAGGTTCCATAACCTTTTATTGAATTTTAGAAATGGAGTGTTTAAGTGGGAAAGGGAGCAGACAAGGAAATTCGTAGAGAGCGGTGGCTCTAATTTGGAAGATGAAGATGATGCCTTTCATTTGTTGGCAGTATAGTTGTGTGGCTAGATGTGGTGGGTTCATGTTACTGGAAAACCCCTTTTCCAATGGAGGTGTTTGTTGCTTCTGGGGGTTGGTCTATGTTCGGCTGGTCTCCTGCCATGGGACCATTCCTCTTTGTCATCTTGTGGTGGCTTGAGGCATTGAGTCTTTCTCTGATGCCTTCCATGGTCTACGGTGTAGGCTTTCTGGCATTTTTCTTGATGTTGGACATCACTTGGTCTTCTATAGTCCTTCCTCCTCATGGTTGGTCTCTCTTGAGGCTATGTTGTTTTTTTGACCTTGGTCAAGCCCTCTCGCTGGCTTCTACTAGATCTTTTGTTGTTTTAGTGTAGTTTGTGGGCATGGTGCTGGTTGATCTAGTGTTGTATCTAGATTTTTATGACTAGAGTTTGTTGAGTTGTGGCTAGGGTATGCTGCATTCTTGGCTAACTTCTCTCCTAATTTGGGTGTCTCCTCTATGGTGTTGGCCATTGCTTTTCCCTGGTCTGTGGTGGTTTGGTTGAGCCCCTATTATGTTCATCTACCTCTCTTTATTCCTCTTCAGATCTTGGTTGGGGACCATGGGTTTGAGGGTTTTCTTGAATGATTGGGGTTTTGCTTCTCTCTACCTTTACTCAAGCAATGGTTCTTCGGCTCCCTTGCTTTGGAGATGCCTTTGGCCTTCTTGGTTTTTGCTACTCTGTTGAAGGAGGTGGAAGTTTCTACTCTTGAAGGAGCTATGTTTGTAATATGTTTGAAAATGTTGATTTGTGCTGGCTTGTTGGCTTCTAACTTGTTGGGAATGAATTCAAATTTGATGTTGGCCTTGTTGCTTCTACTGCCCATTGTGGCTAGGTTTTTTCTTTCCATTGGAGTGTGGGAATTCCTCTTGGCTCTATAGTTTGTGTCTCCTATGGAGCTGGAGACCCTTTATATTGAGGTGGTGACCTATCCTATGGAGGTGGATAGTGGTTTTGTGGGCTTGGTGGGTTGTTCTTGCTTCTTCAGTTGGTCTTCTCCCCTAGTGATCCTATCAAGGTGGAGGCCACTCCTATTGAGGTGGAGTTTGGGTGGGGGTGTGAGTCTTTGCTGCAGTAGAAAAATTTATCTTGGTTACTTCTCCTATAGAGGTGGATGGGTTTGTTGGAAGATGGGGTTGTTCGGCTCCAACAACACTATCTTATTTAATGACTCTAAAACTAGATCCATAAGCAAATTTTTTGTTGTTTTTTTGGTTGTTGTAGACTTTGGGGTGGAAGCTATTTAAGGTTGCTATGTTCATAGCTTGATGAATGGCTTGGTTGTTGCTTTATGGGGGCCTTGAAGCTCATGTTGTCTTGGCCACCCTTGGGGTGGATGTTGTTATGGGCTAATACTTTTACAACCTAATGGGTGGCATGTATGCTTGTTATGTTAGTTGTGCTCTTCACCCTAGATTCTTTCATGGTGTCTTGTTGGGCTTAATATTCTTCTAGTGGTTTAAGTTTCAAGATCTACTAAATCCTGTTGTTAAGAGTTTGAAGTATGGTTTGTCCTACCTACCCTTGGGAGGGTTGATGTTTCAAGTTGCTATTTGGGTAGCAAGGATGGTGGCCTGGTGGCCTATTATGTTGGCTACGAACCCTGATTTGAAGAATATTTGTATTTCAGGTCCATGTAGGCTTGTTTTACTAGATGTGACACATGTTTTTTTGGTTGTGTGAGTCTTTGTACCACTTATTTTTGCTTGTAAAGGCTTGAATACTTTCTAGTTCTCTCACCCTTAGGGTGACTGTTGTTTTTTGGTGTTGTTGTCTATCCTACTTTTTGATGTTTTGCTTGCTTCTTTTGTAGCTTCTTGTTGTTGTCTTTCCATGTTCTTGTTCCTTTTCTTGTTGTACTTTAATTTCTAAATCTTTGGTCAAGGCCCTTTCAAAATCCCTACTTACCTAATAAAAAACTTAGGTTCCATAAAAAACACATTTCTAGAATAAACTATTTTAATGTTAAATTTTTACAAAGGTTATAACCCTTAACATTCTACCCTATCTAGTTAATATAAATTTATCATATTTGAAATCTAACTTGTATAATTTTTCTCTA
This sequence comes from Sequoia sempervirens, assembly GCA_007258455.2. Taxonomy (NCBI): domain Eukaryota; kingdom Viridiplantae; phylum Streptophyta; class Pinopsida; order Cupressales; family Cupressaceae; genus Sequoia; species Sequoia sempervirens. The sequence goes on from VDFB02140615.1 coordinate 39,328, forward strand.
GGTGCATGAACAAAATTCTTATAGCTAAAAACTCTACTATGTGAAATAAAAGGGTTTTTACCTATCCACATTTTATATGTTGTCTTATTTTTTCAGAATTCAATACTTGATACAATTAACGAATATACAAGTGAATATTGCAACACCTTAATATTTTATTCAATCAAATATAATTAATTTTATTATATAATTCAAAATAAAGCATCATTAAAGGAAGCAAATGGAATAATACACACATTAAAAACTATACACATGAGGAATAAATTTAAGTGGAAAAACCTTAAATTAGAAAAATCCACTATAAAAATAACATTGAAAATTGTGTCATTTAAGAGAAAAATATATTTGATAAAATATTTCTCTTTCACATAATCTCAATCAATAGACTAACAATTTACAACCTCCAACTAGGACCTCACAACTAACATATCATACCAAAACCCAACCAATTTAACTTTTTTCAATCTATAGGAGAAAATATCTACATATCCACAAAACCATTCACAACTATTTGTTACCATATTAATATCTAGCTACTCATATTCAATATCAACATTTACATAACTATCTTCTATATCTCATGATATTAGTACGGTACACATTATGAAAAATATAACCTCTTCTTATGGATGATCATTGCATATAACAAGTTAGTGCTACTCAAATTTTATAAACTTGGATATTTTCCAAATTCATATTAACTACACACATGTCTTCTTATACAACATCAAACATTAGTTCCATAGATTGTGATAGTAAATTTAAAAACTTGTGATACCTCTATGTATTTCTACATTTAAACCATTATGCTTCTAATTATCACATGTACTAAAACAATATGTTTTGATGGTGAAAATAGAAGGGTGATTTAGACATGAATTAATCTAATTCAATCTGTCCACCCCAAACATTTGAACAAAAAAGCAAGAGGTTGTGCTTGGTTGTTGTCCTCAAGGAAAATCCAAGAAGTTTGGTTGAGGTTTTGGTTCTTTGTTGTAAGTGCAAGGATTGATGGGATAATATAATGTTCATTAGGATACTATGATTAAATTGACTAAATTTGATAGAATATGGATGTTATAGGATGATTTAATAGAAACAAAAATCAGATTTGAAAAGAAAACATAGAGAGGAGTCTAACACATAAAATTAGAGTTGATTGTTGAGAATGTGTGTGTAGTGCAGGAATTTTAGCACATTGCATTGTAGTTTGTAAGGTGTAGAAAATTAGAGTTGTCAATTTGTGGGTATGTGCAGGATCATCATGGAAAAAATAGGCCCTTAAGTGGCAAAAAAATCAGAAAAATCAAAGTTAGGAAACTTGACATAAAAATTTGAATAAGTTATCTATATTATTTCAAAAATATGTAAGAATACAATTTGTAGAAAATTGAATATAGTTTCTACACTACTAGATTTTTATTTTTATTTTAAATCTATTTGGTGAAAATTTGAAATTTCAATATAGTAGTACTTAAATTTCAGGGAAAAAATAAGAAGTAGGTGTCTATCTGACCACCCTAACCACAATAAAATGATAATATTTTTTTATAATATTTTAGATATAATTAGAGAACTCATGTCCCGATGTGATGCATATTTTTTTGTAATTTTTTTCCAAGTAAATAATTAATTATGAGTTTTTTATTACAACGTTTAAAAATAAGAAAACTCATATGTCTAACCACCTTAACCTGGGCAAAACTTCATGAAATTCATTTTTTTTTTAATCCTATAGTATGCAAAGCATAGAATGTGACATATATTTTGGATTCAAAAAATGTGATACCATTTGAAAGCTATAGATGTTTTTGAATCAGCCTATCAATTAGGACTTTAGTTGTAATTCAAATAGAAAATAAATAATAATTATTTATTAAATTCAAAGTAAAGCATAATTCATATTGGTGGAATGTTGAGAATATCCTTTAAAAACCCTTTTTGTTTCATTAATTTTGGGAAAAAAAAAGTCGTCAGCTGCATACCCTAAAAAAACCCATCATATCGCCACTTGGGCCATCATGATCTTGCACATATCCTTGTAAGGATCAAAAATAGTCAATACAACTACGATATAGAAAATAAAGAATTAGTGTGTGAATATTCCCAAATAATAACGATACCCGAATTTAACAATGATGAACTAGTAAGGACAAGAGATAGGGTTTTAGGAGTCTCCAAATGATTTGGGATGTTGAATCTTCCTTCCACATAGTGACTAAGATACTTGCAAATTGGAAAGAGGAAAAGGGTTGGATATATAGGGGATTACCTCAGTCAAACCCCATGTTGGCGTCCCCACCTCATCAACATAAATGATGATGATAGAGAGTGTGTGCTTGTGATGAGTAGAGGAAAAGTAAATAACAATAATAATGATAAACAACACAATGATAGATTTTACCATTCAGATTTGAAACCCATGTTTGAAAGGTGTAGCCATAAAAATTGCACACAAGGATGATTCCAAGATATTTTCTTGAGATATTACAAGTTTTAGTACATATGATAATTAAAATAACAATAATCATGAAAAAATAGCATCCAAAAAAACTTGGAAAACCTTCATTGTGATAAAAGAATAAACATCCACAATGTTGAATTAGAATTTGTAGTCAAATAACACTTGTAAAATTAGAAATGCATTATAAGAATTAGAAGTCACTAGAGAGAGAGACCTTTAAAGAGAAGGGTGAGGTTGTTTGTATAAGAAACTAAGCACATCATCAACTAACTATTTTGGTTAGACAACAAGAAGGTCATGTACCTTAATGTCACAAGGCCATAATTTGAATTCAATTATTTTTGGCACATAAGAATAGGATGCTAGTATGTCACACTAGTGTCTAGGAATAATTTTGTCTTAAATAGCCTGGTGATAAAGGACTTAACCAAGTTTTCCAAAAGGTGATGAGAAATGAAAATTCTAAATATAATTAAATACATATACCAAACTGAGTGCCAAACTTAGAATGAAATCGTAAGTGATGACAATTTATGATGCTACACTTAGCCCCTACTTTAGTGAGGGTTTTCACTTACATTCATACCCACAATAAAGTTTGGATAAGCCAAATTCTTTTCATTAGAACACTAAAGAGATAGGATGGTCATAAGTTAAGAGATGCAATGGGCCCCAAGCTTAAGATCCACCCACTGAAATATAATGTTAAGATAAAAAGGGAATACACACAAGATGCATGGAAAGAAGAAACACACACACACACACACACGCATGCACATATATCAACTATAGTTAGAAAAATAATATGGTGAATATCCAAAAATACATGGAGGATAGACGATGAACAAAGTTTTACAAGGTATTGCATCATGGACTAGCAAGATCTATAGATTATTATGAGGATCCATGCCAAAACAATCATTCATAAAGTATAAGCTCATAAAGTCTATTGTTTTCTAGGTGGCTCATGAACAAGTGAAGGGATCACAATCTAGTGAAATATTTTATTTAATACCTATGATCTTCACAAGTAGCAAATGAAAGCCACACATGCTAGTAAAATCCATTGTTTATAAGGTGAGTTTATTGTGAACAATATCAAAATTTATGGGCCAAGTGAAATATATCTCTTGCTAGGAAACTGTTAAAAGTCTTACAAATATGATCAAGAGGTGTTGTGATAGCACAACTAGCTTTGTGGTGTGAAAAAAGTGAAGCACATAGTGGAATTTATACCCCCATCTTGAAGTAATTGCTAATGCTAATTAGGAGAAATTTCATTTAGGGTATAAAGAACAATACATACCAAAACAAGCACAAGAGATTTCTAGAAGCCATATGCCAAATGATGTGTTCCCAAAAGCTACATCATGACAAAATGGTTGCTCCTAAGATGTGAAACTAAGGTGACACCACATATAACAATCAATATCATAAAATAGAATATAAGGGATCCAAAGACCTAGGGTTAGTATGAATGTATGATAAATATCAAAGTAATAGTTTTGAATTGACATCATTCCCCAAATGCAATGGAACTACAAGTACAAAGGAGGAATAGCACATGAAAACAAATAGAAATTTAAGGTCAACATGGAAGAGACCTAAATGTCTTGATGCTTTTTATCATCCCAAAAAGGCATTAAAATATATATTTAAAACAAATAGAAGAATGAAGATACATAAAGAGGAATGTAAAAATACATTTGTTCCCTTTGTATCCTTGTCCTAGTAAGATCATCAAGGGTCATGCAAAGAGAACTAAAAAAACCAAATACATAGTAGAATACGTATTATGGGGATAACAGTACTTGTAAGAATAACACAAAAACAAAGGGTAGCATGCTTTTGAGCTGATCTATATAGTAAATCATCTATATTCCAATCTTTCTCATGATAACGAGGTGGAAGGAAAGATGCTAGATGGATTGTAGAAAGTGTGGTATAGGGAGAGGTGCTTGGTTAGATACATGATGGATCATTCATTAGAGAAGGATGATCATGCATTCCCCTAGAAGCTAAGTCCCTTGATTGTGTGAAAATAAAAGATAATTCTAAATCATTTTCTAATGATTCAACCTGAACCATAGATTTTTGGCACCTTGCACCTCTCTAGCTCTTCTAGAGTTTTTCACCTAAAAGGAGAGAGGTAAGGCCAAAAATGCTAAGGGTTCATTCCAATTATGTAGTGTATGATTTTATTATGCTTAAATCAAGTGAAATAAATGAAATTGAGTGATCTATATAACTAATTACGAATGCAAAACTAAGATTTAAACTATGCTGGAAAACACATTGTGATATGCAAACAATGAACGAAAAGATGAATTAATGCAGAACAAAAAGAAATGGGATGAAACAGAGTGCACCTAGGAAATATTTGAGGAATTTGGAATGTTGTGAATGCTCTTTGATATTGAAAAATCAACAGTGGGACTCATTCACACATGGTGGCGAATTAGTCCTGCTACTAGTGAAAAAGTGTCAGGAACAGGTTTCTAACTGTCGAGATCCAGAATTTGACAAAACCTAGATTTTCATTCTTAAGGTGGGACTCATTTTCCACTGGTGGTGAATCATTCCTCTCCCAAAATTCTAAGAAATCAAGAGACAACTCTACAACACCAGATCAGGAAATGTCTGCTTGTCAAGTGGCCGAAGTCAGTTTTGTAGGAAACAGACAGAAAACCTTCTCCAAGCTTGAAAGATGATTGATTTGACTTGAAGCACCTAGTTGACTTGTTGACCAATCTTCAACACCTAAATTATTTTTAAACATGCACACAAAATTCTGCAAACACACATGCAAGAGGGGAAAAATGGTTAAGGGTTAGCAAATAGGGGTTTGCCTTGGTCAAACCCCACTTTGGTAATCAAACCTTTAATGAAATAATGAAATGTAAGAGAATGATAAACTAGCAACATACAAATTCTATCAACTTACCAAACCTTGATGATTGTAGTGTCAATGGATGCTTCAAAATTCTTGAATAGTGATTGATAAGATGTTGTAAGATGCTTGAATGCTTGAGATTGCTTGAATGAATTAGGAGATGTAAAATGAGGTGAAAATCACTTATTTATACAATCTTGTGCCTTAGTAACCCATTCATACCTCATCATAGGCCGACATCAAGTGTTTTTGAATAAAAACCTAAAAGGAATTTTTAAAAATTTTGAATTTGGAGCCAAGGGGGACTCATTCGCCACCCATGGCGAATGGGTCCCACCTAGGACCTAAAAATGGGTGTTGAGAATTATCTTGTATTTAATGTTGTTTGTGAGGTTTACATTCAAAAATGCACTTAATTAAGGCATATAAGGGCATAAAGGAACCAAATAAAGCATAAGAAAGGTGTAAATAGTGAAATTATGCCTAGAAAAGCGTGAGATCTTGTTACAAGACTTTACAACACTTTAAATATGACTTGGTTAGTGATGAAAAGGTGGTTTTTAGGTGAATTGTAATGAATAGAGTCTAGAAGAGTGTACAAATGTTTTACAACACTTCACAACACCTTCACAAGATGTCATTATTTGAATTTTAGTACCTAAATGTGCATGTTCAAGCCATAAAATCGGAGCAAAATAGATCAAAAATCATGAAACAAGACCTAAAAGGCCATGAAAATGATGAGGGGCCATTTTTCTATGACACATTTAGCACCCATTTTAGTGAGAGGATGACCTTTCTTAAAACTCACACTAAAGTAGCCACGAACATCGAGAGGAGGGTTCAAATGCACTTACGTTAGAAAGATGGAATACAACAATCAAGAGGGATGATCAAGGCCCAAGATGAAGATCCCATGGAAAAATAGACATAAGAACAAAGAAACACACAAGTTTTGAGAGTCAGATGAAGCTTCGATCGTCATTCCAACTAATTATGGATTAGATCTAGGTTGATTGTGAGAAAAAGAAAGTGCATACTCTTTTTGGGGCGACAAAACTCATAGTGGTCCATCGGGTGAGAAGGACCAAATGCACTCACTCTAGGGCCATGGAACTTCTGACTGTCCATGGGGTGAGAAATCCCAAAGGTAAGATACATACACTAGTTGGTATGCACTCACAAACACAAAGGTGGATATGGGAAAAACTCATGCCACTAGGTGGGCTTCCCACTCAACCATATTAAAGTTATACCTCCTGATAACTTTAACAAGGCATCACAAGGAAAAATATTGGTTCGTGCTTCATGAGACAAGCATGCAAGTTGCGTTATGCAAGGTTGAAAAAATGCAAAATGTAAAAATGTAAAATATGAAAGATGTTCAAAGGAGTCTTTTTAAGATCATGCAAGGTTAGTCACTTAAGGAGCATTGTGTCTAGTGTCTCCAAGAGAGGACCAATCAAAGAATAGTATATCCACAACTTAGGGGATGTAGTGTGTCGCATCATGCCACCAAGATGAATATAATATGCTAAGATAGATCACACTTATGAAGGACATCACACCCAATGTCATCCACAAAGTGACAAATGCATCACACAAATGACAAGGCTACACTAGGAACCAAGAATGCACATGAATTATGGTAATGTATGCCCCTACTTTAAAGGAATTGATACACACCGTTCTATGAGAAATTTCTTTAAAGTAGCAAAGGGAAGAAAATGCAAAAGGAAAACAAGACATGAGATCCAACCTAAAAAGCCCTATGCTAGGTCATATGTTTCAAAGTTAGGCTACATCATGTCAAGGAGAATGGAAAAAAAAAGAAAGGGAGTTTCCCCCCAGAAAAGAGCACACCAAACACATAAGGGATCTATGGATTTGGGGTCAGTATGTTTGTTGTTGTAATGTTTTTATGAAAGAGCTCAAAATTGTCATCATTCCCCAAAGCACATAGAAATGGAAGAATGACACAAAGAGGGTGAAAACAAAAGAAAAATAAAGTCTATTTTGGGTCAACCTGGAAGAGACATTGTGGTCTTGATGCTTTGCATCATCCCCAAAAGGAAAATACAAGCGAAAAGAAAGAAAATGAAAAGGAAAAAGAAAATGAAAAAGCTTTTGGGTTAACATGAAGGAGACATTCTGGTCTCAATGCCTTGAGTCATCCCCAAAAGGAAAAAACAAAACAAAAAGAGAAAAAGACAAGGACCGTTTGGGTCAACATGGAAGATACATTGGGAATCTCTATGCTTTGCGTCATCTCCAAAAGGAGAACACAAAACAAAAGTGAAAAAGACAATGCACGACAAATATAAGAATAGAGGTACAAAGAGAGGGAACATCAAAGTCACGTTATAGGGGAACATGAGACACACATGAAAATGAAAAAGGAAAAATAAAAAGAGAAATGCAAAAAGGCTAGCTAGGTGAATGCAAGTCAACCATCTAACAAGTCATCTACCTCCCAATCATGTTCAGTGTTATGCGAGGGTGGTTGACTGTCCAAAGGAAGAATTGCAAGTGCTAAACTAGGAGTAGTACTAGGTTCTTCACTTGGTTGAGAGGATTTATCATTTAAGCTGATGGTAGATTAAAATAGAGAGTTTAGGTCATTGTGCACTTCTTCATCTATTTTTGCTATATCTGCATCATCATCATCATCAAGATTGATGGCAATGGGAGGACGAAGGGTGATTTCCAAGGAAGGATGTGGTTGTTGGATTGGTTTGTTTTGTTGTGAAGGTTGCACTGGACTATCTTGTGGTGGGTTAGGATGAGGGTGGTCATCTATTACTTCTATCAAAGGTGGAGGTTGATTTTCTTTATTTTCTTCCATGCAATATTGACAAGCAAGGAGACGATGATGATGCCTACATTCTCTAGCACCACAGTTTCATTTAATTATGTTGTGAAGTGGTTGTGGTGTAAGAGTAGATTGAGTCATCACAAGTCCTTTTGCTTACAGAGGAAACCGAAGAGGATGGATCAAACACTTTCTCTTTGGCTTTATGCACTTGTTTAATTCGAGGAGGCACAATGGGATTGGTTTCATTTTCTCTTGGTCTTTTAAATGATGGTGGGGAAGTGTCTAAGGGTGGTTGTTCATGAGGTTGTGTGGTTTTTTCGATGTCGGACTCAGGTTGAAGCATGGTTTCATCTATGATAGGAGATGTGGAAGTGGATGGTGACATGTTATAAAGAGACACTTTGGATATTTTTTTGGCTTTGAACTTTTGATAAGTTATCAAAAAAGAAGTCCTTTCGAGGTGTGATGAGTTCCATAGGTGTAGGCCAAAAGGCTTCTAAGAAAAAACTAACTTTAGAGGATAAGGGATTAAATCCACTATGGTGTATGGTAAATATTTCATTGCCATGTGGAAACCTCAAACACTTGTGAACCATTGATGGGACCGCTTTCATTGAGTTAAGCCAAGGGTGGCCTAGCCGCAAAAAAAATTGGTCAGACTGTGGAATAACTGAAAAATGTTACATCTGAATTTTTAGGTCCTATTTGTAAGGGGAGTACGATCGATCTGAGTGTAGGGCATGCAAGACTAGTATGTGTCTTAATCCATGTAGTTCCTTTATTATAATCATCTTGATATAGCTCATGTAATATGAGAAACTCCTCTATGATCACATTCTTGCCACAAGCAAGATCTATTAATATCCCATTAGTGGGCTTATCATAGATTCTGCCAGCTATGTAAAGAGGACCATTAGGAAGCTTTTGTAGTATGTCTCTAGCAAAAAAAAATATATCAAGAGATTTATTGGTTTGGCCCTTACGAGGGATAATGTCTATCATACCCACAAGTTTATCCATAAGATTTGGGTAATAGGTGGAGTTATATCATGCTGTTCACTGTTTGTATTAACATTCATTACATCAGTGTTTGAAGGTTCGCTAGCCTTGAAAAATGAAGTAGTGTGTTTAGGCATGGGATTGGTGAAAATTTTTAAGTTCTAGTTAGGGGTGCAACAAACTTATTTCCTTGATCATTAACACCCGCAATGGACAAATAGCTTGAATCAATGAGGTCTTGAACTAGATGTTCTAGACACTTGTAGTGTTTAGTGTCATGTCCATTTTGGAAATGAACATGACAATAATCATTAGGTTTGAATGTGGGTGTAAGGGCTGGTTGGGATCAAGTGGTCTAATGGGTGGAAAAGTGAGCATGTGTTGTTGAAGCAATTGGTTCATTGTGGTATGGAGGGTATTGGGTAAGGGGGTAAATTGTCTCTTCTGGTCCCCATAGGTATAAGGCACCACTACTTAAACAGTTTCCACTTGAGTTGGAACTAGTTAGGTTGGTGGTTACGGTTGAGGAGGCAGATTGAATTGTAAGAAACCTCTATTTAGTTTGGGAAATTTGTGTGCATTATTTTGGTTTTGTGGTTAAGGTTTGTCGGCTTGGTTTGAAGTGGGCTTTGAGGCTTGACTAGAAACTGAGTTTTGATAGTCACATAAGGTTGTTCATAAATGCATGAATGAGGGGAATTTCATCATAGTTAATTTATCCTAAAGGTTTGAGTGCAAGTTTTTGATAAATGTCTTTTGCAGATGTGCATCAAGAATCTTGACATCAATTTGAGCATACAAGGATTGGTATCGTGAGATAAAATTAGTTACTTTTTCATCTATGTTTTGTCTACATCTCATGAGGTCAGCCATTGTCTTTTTAGGTTTCATGTGAACTTGAAAGTGACTTATGAAAGCATCCACCAATTCATTGAAGGAGCTGATGGAATGATTGAGAAAGTTGGAAAACCACTCTAACGCAGTATCTTTCAAGGTCCTTGGAAAATTTTTGGCTGAAAGTTTATCATTGAGGACAAAATCACTGCATAAGGCTATATAAGCATTAACATGGTTGATAGGGTCTCCTTTACCTCCATATTTCTCAAACTGAGGCATTTCTATCCCTTGTGGAATTGGGGTAAATAATATTTCTAAGGATAAGGGGCTGCTACGAACATGATATGTGTGTGGAACAGTTTGGCCTTGGCTAATGGTGGAATTTTTTTGCTGCATGGATGAAACATTGTTAAGGAGTTGTGTGAGAATAGGGTCGGGTAAGTGGGTTGAGGTGGAAGGTAAAATGGTGGAGTGTAGGTGATGTTAGGGGAGTGAAAGGAACACTAAGGGGGGTGAAGGTGGTGGAGGGGAATTGCAATGCCATAAGAGAACTAGGAATGCTAGTTGGAATTGGGAAAGAAGTAGCTGCATAATTAACTTGGTGCATAGTTTTGGTGACTTACAGATTGTTATAAGTTGGTATGGATGCTATGGTTGAAGGGGGAGGAACTTGAGGTCCTCCTTGGCTTATAGGAATTTTTGTGGATTGAGTATTAGAAGAGGCATGTTTATTGTAAATCTCAACAATTGTCTTCATCACTTGCAAGACATCATCACTTTCAATCAAACAATGAAGATTTTCAATGGAAGGTATGGTAGTGGTGGAAATGTTTTCAAGTGACAAGTCTTGTTGTAAATTTGCAAAATCCTCATAAATATTAATGAACTTTTCTTGTGAGAGGGAGTAGTTTTGGGTGTCAACATTCATTGGATGGAAAGGTGAAGGCATAGAATTGGTATTGTCAATGCCTAATGCACCATTGTCCATACTAGGAGTAGGAGCTCTTGAGATCCCAAGGTCCACAATGAAAGTGCTATCGCGGGAGGCCATGAATCTAGAACTTTGTCTCACTAAAGTATTATCAATGGGGCACCAAACACTCATACAAGGACCACAAAGGATGGGGTGAAATTAAAGACAAGGTAATCTAAATAATAGAAATTATGTTATCTATAACAGGGAAGTAACTACAAAAAAAAAAAATGCAGGAAAATGCCAACAAAATGCCAAAAATGTTGTTTAAAAAGTACAGAGGGACTGATTCGCCTAGGGTGGCGAATGAGTCCCAGTATGATATTTTTTTATGTTTTTCAAAAATTTTAAAATGCTTCTAATGCATGCAATTAATGATGCAGTATGCAGATTTTTAGCTTTTTCAATAATATGGAATGCAAAAATGAAATCTAAACAAAGCTTTTGCTAATGCAATATGAGAAATCCTTACAATGCAAAAAAAAAACAATTTCTAATTGAATGTTAGTGTAATCTAGGATGCAATATGTGAATGAAAGCAGAAATGAAAAGTGTTCAAAATGCAGGTTCACCAAAATGAACCGTAGATTTTTGGCACCTTGCACCTTTCTAGCTCTTCTAGGGTTTTTCACCTAAAAGGAGAGAGGTAGGGCCAAAAATGCTAAGGTTTCATTCAAATTATGTAATGTATGATGTTATTATGCTTAAATAAAGTGAACTAAATGCAAGTGAGTGATCTATATAACTGATTATGAATGCAAAACTAAGATTTAAACTATGTTGGAAAACACACTATGATATGCAAACAATGAACTAAAAGATGAATTAATGCAGAACATAAAGAAATGGGATGAAATAGAGTGCACCTGGGAAAGATTTGAGGAATCTAGAATGTTGTGAATGCTGTTTGAAGTTATTGAAAAATCAACAGTGGGACTCATTCACCTAGGGTGGCGAATTAGTCCTGCTATTGGTGAAAAAATGTCAAGAACATGTATCTAACTGTCGAGATCCAGAATATGAAAAAACCTAGATTTTCATTCTTAAGGTGGGACTCATTCACCACTGGTGGTGAATCAGTCCTCTCCAAAAAAATTGAGAAATCAAGAGACAACTCTGCAACTCCAGATCTGGAAATGTCTTCTTGTTGAGTTGTCAAAGTTAGTTCTGCAGGAAACAGACAGAAAACATTCTCCAACCTTGAAAGATGATAAACTAACAACATACAAATGCTATCAACTTACCAAACCTTGATGATGCAAATTTGAAGTAGTGTTAATGGATTCTTATAAATGATTGAATAGTGCTTGATAAGATGTTGTAAGATGCTTGAATGCTTGAGATTACTTGAATGAATTAGGAGATGTAAAATGAGGTGAAAATCACTTATTTATACAATCTTGTGCCTTAGTAACCCATTCATACCTCATCACAGGCTGGCATCAAGTGTTTTTGAATAAAAACCCGAATGGAAATTTTAAAAATTTTGAATTTGGAGCCAAGGGGGACTCATTCGCCACACATGGCGAATGGGTCCCACCTAGGACCTAAAAATGGTTGTCATGAATTATCTTGTATTTAATGTTGTTTGTCAGGTTTACATTCAAAAATGCACTTAATTAAGGCATATAAGGGCATAAAGGTACCAAATAAAGCATAAGAAAGGTGTAAATAGTGAAATTATGCCTAGAAAAGTGTGAAAGCTTGTTACAAGACTTTACAACACTTTAAAATAGTACTTGATTAGTGATGAAAAGGTGATGTCATTATTTGAATTTTAGTACCTAAATGTGCATGTTCAAGCCATAAAATCATAGCAAAATAGATCAAACATCATGAAACAAGACGTAAAAGGCCATGAAAATGACGAGGGGCCATTTTTCTATGGAACACAACCATCTTATCTGAATCCTTGTGTGACTACACCACAATGATTGATATGGTAGTGCTAACAAAATGCTCACAAGCACTATCAATGGTATAAGAAGAAGAATCCTTCAGAGGAGGAATAGAAGGATCTCGTGGACTAGATGGTGTTGAAGATGGCAAGTTCTTAAGCTTTTGGATTGGCTAGGAAAGGTAGGGATCGGTTTTACACTTAGGTGAAAACGGTGAAGCAAAATCAAGACATAGCGTAGATGTTTGAGGGAGCATGATTGTGTTAGGATTCAGCTACATAGGAGAAGGATTATAAGGTAAATTCTCATTCCATGCAGCAAGCTAGCAAGCACTAGCATGACATTGTCTCCTACATTCTTTCACACTTTGATTTTTTCAAGTATGATTTGGAGCATGTTTAGGGGGAACTTGAGTATTTTCTAACATCGATTCCTTTTATTCCTTTGTAGGAGGAGGAATTGTGAATATTAAATTCCTCCAGCTCCCTTTGGTTGGTTTTTCTTTTGCTAAGCATCGGCCCATGCCTCAGATGTTTGAAATGTTTCCCTTCGCTTCTCAATTGGGCCTCTTTTTGATAAAATATGTCAATTTTCACCACGTGTCCAATGGGCACTCCTCGTAGCGATTGCTTCCTTCACTCTTCTACCGACTCCCGCCATGCTTCCACATGTCATCACCATAGACACTTCAAGGATGCTTCCTTTCACTTTTTAGTCAGGCCCCATCCACGTGCCACATGGCTTTTATCCACATACACTTTTGGTAGACCCCACAGTCAGTGTTGATAGTAAAGAACGCTTCCATGTGTCTTCATTGCTTAGTCTCTCAACGCAAAGAGGAGGAATCAGCGAGTTGCGCACCCCGCCAAGCTATTGCATGTCCTAACTACCTTCGTAGGTGAATGACACTTGTTTGTGCAGGGTTTTTCTGGGACCACTACCATCATTCACAAGGGATGCATCTAGCTATGGAACGACCATGTTCTATGGCCCAAATCTTTTCTATTACAATGGTCGAGGGGAATCATTATTGCAGCCATCATTGTTTGAGATCTAACCTTGAGCAAGAGATTCTCCATTTAAACTCATCAATTCTTTTGTTGTCACTTCTATCTAGTAGTGTTTAGACTAGACCAATTTAAATATATTTTAATTAATTTTTATATTTTTTGGAAGACCAATTTTGGGAATAACAAAATGCATTCACAAGATAAACGTGTTGAGTTTTATGTTTTCACATTTATAATGTATTTTAGTTTCAATCTCACTCATTGTATAAATAAAGTATTAGAAGTATTTTTCTTTAGTTGGTTTGTATTCTAATTTTGTGGTTTTCAAATTTAAAATGGTAAGTTAATTTTTTTGGTATAAATTCAATGTATTTTTGTAAGTGAATTCAAAATTTAAAATTATTATTTGAGATTTAAATAATGACGTATTCATATTAGGTACATTTCAGTCAAGTTGTTCTAAAATACCTTCAAATAAAGTTAGACCAAAACATGTGCATCAAAACATATATCACTAAATGCCTTATGTGTCATTGTATGATTGATTGTTTCTTTGATATAACTTGTAAACTCAAATATTTTTTGTCTAATTTTTAGATACAAACATAACAACTAATTATACATTACTTCATAAACAATAAATACAAAATTAAAAAATCCTTATTATACAACACCACTATAACTATTAATATATAAATAGCTATTAAATTCAAGATATTTTTGTAAATGGATTAAGAGTTTAAAATTATTATTTGAGATTTATTATTAATGATGTAGTCATATTGGATGCATTTCAATCAAGTTCTAAAACATCTCAAAATAAAATGAGACTAAAACATGTGCATAACGACATATATTACTAAATACCTTATGTGTCGTCATATAATTGATTATTTCTTTGATATAACCTATAAAATCAAATATTTTTAATCTCGGTAATGGTGGTTGAATATCTGAAACAAAAAATGGGGTTGGTGGTGGAGGAGGGCTTGGAATGGGTAGAATATTTTACTACATTTGTAGAATTAAATGGATTTTTGTGAGGCTCGGCCTCTGTGCATGAACTTTTTTGTTTTAAAAGTTATAGCTTGGTGTTGGGTTTTGAAATACGTAGTGTGACTGCAATTTTGTGATGGGTGTAGTAGGTTCCCCAGGTTGGTAGGGTTTAGCTTCTATGAAAGTTCGGTGGTTTTCCTGCATAACAGACAAAATGTACTTTTTCTTAAAACTTTAATATAAAATATACCCCTTGCGTATGAAAAAAAATAAAAGAATTAATCTAACATTTAAATAAAAACATAACAACTATTTATGCATTACTTCATAAACAATAAAATACAAATTTTTAAAAAATATTTTTCTTTTTTTTATGATATGCCACAAAATAAGACAAGATTATGTCATATGAAATCACATGCTCCACGTGAATTTTTCCTACCATTATCTTTAACTTGATATAGAAGACAATGTCAATGAAAAATCCAAGGAAATATAATCCATCACATGATAAAGGGTATAAGTACCACAATTTGATTGGCACAAGGCAATTGAAAGTTGTTTGTAGGTGGGATTTTTAACTATATATATTGCTTCTTTGTTCGGAAGAAGGGTTCAGAAGATACAGAAAAATTAGGAAAAGACCAGGCCTTTTGTATTGCTTTTAGATTATTGTATGAGACTATCAAACTATGTCATTGTTCAGCCTTTTTGTTTTTCTTAAGCTATCTGATAAACATTATACTATGCCATTACTATCCTGAATTGTTCATTTGCAGAACTTCTATTATTTTAATACAAGTTTGTTGGTTTAGATCATGTCTTTGACTCCTCTTTTCAGTGAATGTGTATGAGAATTATTTTATGTCATTGAATGAATTGTTTAGGCTTCTATTTCTAAATTTTGTTATTCTAGGACATAGCAGATTGCTAAAATTGCCCATAAATTGCATCTTAAAGATGGGTTTATCATGCCTTAAATCTAAATCTTGGCGCATCACCTCAGTTAGATCTTTATTTTTATATCTGCTTCATTTTCCCATTCCAAAACCCCAATTACAGAAGAAGCCAACTTCTTAAAAAACTCGGAGGTCACTCAGTTTAGCGCAATTCGTCCCCCCATCAACTAAGTTTCCCATAAAGGTTGTTACCTTGCCAAATTTTGGCATCAAAAGTTTCTTTTTTTGGCACACCTGGTACGACTGCTTAAATGAATCTAAATTCAAAGAGGGTGTATGAGCCATCAGCCTATTACTAGATCCCAAACAATAAATAATCCTAGTTTATTAGTACCACCACTAGGAACAATACAAGCCATGACCCAATTAGTGAACGCTCCACTTCCTCTGCCCCTTCTACTAACCATGTTTCCCACTGCTAACAAAAATTATGTGGCATGGGACATCGGAAGTCCTATTGTAGCACCAGTAGCGCCCGTCATTTGGGTCCCTATCTTGGTCTCTACTTTAAAAGCTATACCTAAGTTCACCGGAGATGGCTCAAGAACACCATCTGAACATTTGCAAGATGTGGTGGATGTGTGTCTAGTGCATGGAGTTACAAACCAAAATGTAGTGCTAAGGTTTCTTGTAGCCTCTTTCAGAGGTAAGGAAAAATATTGGTACCACACATTGCAAGCTAATACAATCGCTACTTGGGATCAACTCAGAGAACCTTTCTATGAAAGATTCTCAAATGATGAAGACAAGTCTTCACAATATCATCAGTTTTCAGTCATAAAATGGGCCCCATATGAAGCCATGACTGATTTCAATGCTCGGTTCCACATGACTTGGTGGAGAATCCAAGTTGCTATCCACCTATCGGTCGAGCTGGCATTCATGTTCTACCTAAATTCTATCAACCCTGATATTTTGACGATGATCCAATATCTTGGTGGAACCACACTACCAGACACATACAACTTCGCAGTCAAAGCAGAGAACAATTTGGTAGATGCCGGGAAGTTTTCACCTCGGCCCACCATGCCTATATTCCCTGAAGTATCAATTCCCACCCAGGAGATACTGTCTACCAGTGTGCCCACTCCTCCCTAGTCTATGTATACATATCTAGGCGCACCATAGAATGTTGCTTCCATGTCTGGCTCTTCAAAGGATGATATAAGCAACGTCAAGGAGATGTTGTAGGCTATGGCCAATGAAATAACTGTCATCAAGTGGAACCAAGAAGTGCCTCTAAAGCCAACCTATCCAAATTATCAAGGCAGAAGTTCTTCTTACCAACATAACTAGTTCCAAGGAGGCACTCGTTCAAATCTGCAAGCTCAAACGACTAATCAAATAGTACCTATGCATTCTTCGTTATAGACTGCTAACCCAAGCTCAATCAGAGAGCTGACAATGGGGCAAATAATTTAGTCAATGACACCAATAATTGGTGTTTCCCTTGCGGTGACTCACATATGCCCTAAAACTACCCATGTGGCAATCTAGAACAAAAGGTGACAGAGCAGCACAGCCAAGGCACGATGTCAGGCCATAGAGGTTATGTATATGCCTCTCTCCAAATGGAAAATGTGGTGCTCACCACACAAATGCAAGGGATGTCCCTACACCAAGAAACAACTATTTCTCCCGATCATGCACTCTTCTCATGGATGGAAGAAGAAGATGCAGTGCTCACCAATATGCATCCACATCCAAAGCACCACAAGTATAGTTTGATTACAACACTCGCTCAAAGAGGAGATTCATGGGAAAATCAGTCATTCTGCAACTAGTCAGTCTGCAACCTGATGAGACCATAAATTGTCTCATATTCTATCAAAGAAAATCATTTATTTCTTCTTAATGCATTAATGTTAATGTGGATTTCAGTGATGATTGAAAGTTCTTTAGCTTGTTTAAAGTAGAATATAAAGTAAATCGAAGTGTTTAAGATGATATAATGTAGATAAATGAGTTATTAAATAACTCATGGTAAGAAGAAGCTTCATTAGACACTTGCAGCAAAGAGCTCTACACTTGAGATAGTTAACTCCTGAAAGCTTTAGAAGGCTTTGAAGAAGTAATGAGAAGATAGAGAAGACTCCTAGCACACTCCTACATTCATGCAAATTCATGTAGCATCATTCATCCCTAAATTAATGGGATGAGTATTTGTTTCATATTGAGTTCAAAGATCTCTCACAGTTATTACATTTGATGATTCCTTCTTCCACCAAAGATAACTCAAGTTACAACATCAGTCAAAAATTGTTGCATGATTATAGCATGTTATTCATGTTAATGATGAATTATTTTGGCAAGCAAAGTGAAGAACAATTCCTTCATTCATGTGGAGAACTGAAGACTTCATAAAAATCAAGCATTCAGAAATTGTCAAAAATGCAGTCTCAATAAAACAGTGATATCTCCCTTGTTTCTCAATGAAATTTAAAAATTAAAAATGATATGAAAACTAGATTTGAAGATCTAAAAACCCTTTTGAGTATTTGGCATGATTTGTAGCAGGGAAAGAGAAATAAATGTTATAAAATGACTGAGACAAAAGTGGCGTGATGGAGGACAACAACTTCAAGTTTCTTAAAGTTTTATAAACAACCCCTTAAAAATAGGATCTTGGATCCACATTCTTAGTGGATTGATATAGAATATGAATTCTATAAATAAAATGTAATCATTGGAGAAAATGATGGGATTAGAAAGGCTTGTTTTAGCCTGAGGAAATAGGATAGATCTAGTTTCATTTACCAACAATGTAATTCCAAATGTTTAGATTAAATTTGAATCCAAGAGAGCTTTTCATTTCCAGCAATTGTGAAGTAGTTTAGTCATTTCAATTCATGAACTAGTTCCTTAGATTAGTTCTATTTCATGCAAATTTCCTTTCAGGCAAATAGCATTTATTTCTGCAAGTAGAATTGGTTTTCAAGCAAGGTTTCTACTTTCTCTCTTGCATACAGCCATGGACACCACCTTGGATTGATAAATTAAATGATGAGGATTACAATGAACCCATCATGATGGGAGATTAAAATACTTTCATTTAAGGATTTTTATGTTTAAAAAGACTTGTTTTTATTATTAATTTACATAACTGGCGGTAGACAGTAGATTAACATATTTTCTTATTTTACTTTATGTTTAACTAAATTAGCGAATATTTTGGAAGTAATAGCTTATGTTAAATGCGTTGCTTTATGATGACTTTGGATAAGATGAGTTTGTTGCATTAATCTTTATTTCCATGATTGTTGTCCTTTTTATAAGGGTTTTTAACAAGGTATCTTAAAGATTGATGAGACGGTTAAACTCTCTACCTAATCATGAGGAATGACTACACGGTAGATAGGCCCTGCTGGATGATGAGTCACTCAAAGTTTGAAATTGACTCCTTCATAGTCGGTTGAGGAAATTTTACTTCCAGCACCAATCTAGCATAGTTCTGGCATAGTCCTCCATAGTCAACTTCAATTCTATTTTTAGTTTCATTTTGTAATCTATAGATGGTCACTTTAAGTTTTGGAAATTAACGCCATGTTAGAAGCTAATAAGGATATTTTATAAATATCCACATTTCAGTCTTAGTTAGGAGTTAGATAATTTGCAATTAGAATTTTTTGTAATCACAAGCAATACTTTGTTCTGTGTTCTACTTTTGATCAATGAGAAAGGAAGCAAGATGTTAATTAATTCACTGTGTTGAAGGATCTTACCTGAGGAAGAGCAGGGCCGGATCAACCTTTGGAATGATCTTATGGTATTTTGTTAAGTGTTGTTATTTTCTGATATTAAAATCTATAGTAGAAACTGATTTTAAACTGTTCAATCGTTAAAATCATCTTCTATTTTGGTAAATGTTAAGATCAGATAATTTGTTTGCAATTGCATTTCAAAGTTTTAGTTATTATGGTTAAGATTGAATCGTTCGAATGTTTAGATTTGTTTATGAGAAATGATAAATTGAACCATTAGGATCGTTGAACAAGTTTCTTTTATAAATTAGGTTTAGATACTGTTTGAATCAATTAGAATTAATGTTTGTTTGCTAAGTTTCATTAAATTAATGTTAGGAATTTATGGAAAGATGGAGTTGAAGTCTATTCAGAATCTGTTTATGGAGATTAGTCTTTATGCTTTTTAGAGTAATCATCATTTTCTTGCAATTCATTTCTGCTTTTAAATTAGTATTTTACTTTCCAACAATTAAATTATGGATTTCTTCTAAAGAAAAATAGCATTAATTTGGAATTCGGCATTTTAGATTAAGGATTAAAGTAATCATTAATTGTCTCCATGAATTGGTCTAAATCGAAGTCAATAAAGTCATAATTAAGTTAGTAGAATTTTAAATCATAAGTTAAAGTAGATTTAAATCTTAGGAATCAGTCGCTACAGTTTAGCTCCTAAAAGCTCCTGAAGAGACCCCAAGAGCTCCTGAAAGCTCCTAAGGTAGGAAAAATGATACCTGAAGTTGTTGTTTACAGTGCAAACCCCCCAAAAAGAATCTGTGACAACTATCCTTATCGCATATTGCTCTGAGACACACCTGGTTCGATAAAAGAATTAATTAAATGATGCAAGTTGTGACATCAATGACCTTGACCATCATTTTTGGCGCTGTTGTCAGGGATACTTAAACGATTTGACTATTTTAATGTGAATCATTAGTGTTGATAGGGAAGGGAGATCTGAAATAGTGGATGAGACGAAGCATAGACCAAATAGGAAGGTTTCTTCCATGAAACATTGACATTAGAAGAAATCTTGATTTTAATCAAGAGAATATCCAACAATACCAAATTGAAAATCAAGAAATTAATTAAAAAAATCCCATTGAAAATCAAGAAGAGAACAGAAATCCAATTCCAAGAGAAGAAATGGGTGATTAACCAATACATCCACCAGCAAATAGAACCTTTTCAAATCCTATCAATCTTGAAAGACAGCTTGATGAACCCCCTATGAAAAAAAAATTCCCTCAATTCTTCCAACATTTAGGGGAAAAACTACAAAAGACCATGATCAATTCCTGTTTGAATTCAAAATCTTATGCCAAACCTATGATTATTCAACTGATAATCAGAAGTTGAAGTTGTTTCCTTCAACTTTGAAAGAATTGGCTTTAAGATGGTTTATGGGTTTAGGGTCAGGAACGATTAGGACTCGGCAGCAGATGGAGACCGAATTCTTGGACAAATACCATGATTACTGTCGAGTGAGATAGAAAGGAAGAACTATTTCACATAAAGAAATTAGATGATGAAAGTCTAGAAGACTATGCTGATAGATTTCAATTTGTACATCAAAGGTGCACTAATGGGTTGGATGACGAAATCAACAAAACAATTTTCCTAGGAGGGATTGAAGATGAGTCTAGAGAATCATTGAACCTGATGGGAAAGGGAGACATTAACAAGCTTTCCTTGGATGACATTGTGGAGATCTGTAGAAACTAATCTAGAACTAGAGTGGGGACTTGAAACTCCAGGAGGAACAAGACTTACACCACTTATGTAACTAAAGTAATGGAAGAATTGGCCAACATGAAAACTGATCTTCTACTACATCTTAACATGCAAGGAGAAAAGAGGACCACTGAACCATTATCAATTTATTGTTCCAAATTTAGGGGAAAACACCTTTTTAGGGAATGCCCATTAAATCAGGTTGAAATTTGTGAGATTTGTGAAAAACCACACCCGACCAGTTCTTGCAATCTTTTGGCAAGAATAAAGAACAATATCAAGAAACCACTAGTAATCGAGGATGAGCTCAATTACGTCAACCAAAGACCTCAAAACCAAGGGTATAACACAAATCCAAGACAATATGGTTCACAATCAAATAGGAATCAAAATCCATGACAAAACCAAAATTAGTGGACCTCACAATATCAACCATAACTCCAACCTACATATTGGTGGCAACCAGAGTGGATGAATCCCCAATGGAACCTATCCTAGTGGCAGTCTAACCAACAACCACAATGGAAAGAAAATCAATCCTCATGGCAGCAGAATCAAAACCAATTCCAACCATGACAAAATTAGGGACAAAAATGACCATGGGTACAAACACCTCCAACCCTTAATGCCCCTAATGCTTCCAATGATCAAGTGAATCAACCCCAAATGCCAGCTCAACTGGTTTCCAATCCAAAAAATGAATGAGCTAATACAAACAACCCAAATGTAAATGTGGTAGATGTTAGTGACATTCAACTATGAAGTCGAAATGTATAAACTGCACCAGCCAAGACAATTCCAGAAAGAGAGAAAGAAGAATAAATTGTTGAACAAGCTCCCTATCTTGAGAGATTACACGAAGATAAAACTATTCCACAAACCTCTTCCCCTCCTTACATGAATGTAATTGATTCACAACTTCTTAGAGAGTTGAAAAATATTAACATTGAGATACCTCTGTTACAGGAAATCAAGGATATTCCAGAGATCAATCAGTTAGTAAAATCCCTTTGCATGAAGACACCAAGAAGGAAAAAGAAAATGCCTTCAACAATTCAAGTAGGGACTAAACTTACTGATGTGTTATCAGGAAGAATGCTTCCACAAAAATATAATGATCCTAGTAGCCCTATCATAACACTGAGTATAAATGGAATTGAAATACCAAATGTCCTAATTGACTTAGGAGCTGCCATAAATGTCATTACATCTGATACAGTTGAAAGGCTAGGAATGACAACAATTCAACCATCAAGAACTGTTCTGTAGCTGGCTGATCAGTCAACTACAAAACCAAAAGGTATTATTGAAGAAATCATGGTCACAATTGAAACAAGGGATTACCTAGTTGAATTTTTGGTTCTCAAAGCCAGAAGGAAAGATTCTTGATACCCAATCATATTAGGCAAACCATGGTTGGCTACTGTTATAGCCTTAATAGACTATAGATCAAGAAGCATGATTATCACTAATGGACAAAAACAAAAAGAATTGTCACTTTATCCACCTGCACAACCATCACTTCAACCAAACACTCAACTTTGGGTTGATGAGGATTTAGATTCAGAAGGTGATGGTATTGTGGAATTAGCAATGGTAACCATAAGCGAACATATCCAGGAATGTGAAGAACAAGAGATAACTTCAGACAGTAAACAAGATAATTGTCAAGCAACATTACATGAACAACATTGTTGTCCTCTGAATACTCTTGTTGAAGAATTAGTGAATTATAAAGCAGATGTAAAGGAGATTACAGTCGCAGGAGATAAACCCCTTAATATCAATTCAACCTTATCCCCAACGAAAGAGGAAAAATTGAAAGAAATTTTAGAAAAACACACCACAATGTTTGCTTGGGAATATACTAATATGAGAGGTATCCATCCTTCAATCTGTAGTCATCACATCTACACAAAATATGTCAGACCAATAAGACAAGGACAAAGGTGAATTAATCCTATTCTTCGTGACATTGTAAAAAAAGAAATTTAGAAGCTAATTAACGTGGGATTCATATACCCAATATTTGATAGTCAGTGGGTCTCTCCACTAGTTATAGTTCCAAAGAAAAATGGTAAATGGAAAGTCTACATAGACTATAGAGAATTGAATAAGGCCACAAAAAAGGACCATTTCCCATTGCCATTTATCAACCGGGTACTAGACAATCTAGCAGGAAACAACTACTTCTCATTTCTTGATGGCTTTAGTGGATATAACCAAATCCAAGTAGCCCCTGAAGATCAAGAAAAAACTAAATTTACCTATCCTTGGGGTACATATGCATATACAGTCTTACCATTTGGACTATGCAATGCACCTATGACATTTCAAAGAGCAGTACTTACAATATTTTCAGATTTTACCACTTCATGTGTAGAAATCTATATGGATGACTTTACAGTCCATGCTAAAACATATGATGAAGCATTACAAAACCTACAAAAAAAATTACAACGTTGCAAAGATCATAGGTTATCACTCAATCATGAGAAAAGTTCCATTATGATGACAGAGGGAATTGTTTTGGGACATCACATCTCAAAAGAGGGGATAAAGGTTGATACCAAGAGAGTTGAGATCATACAGAACATTGAAATCCCAAAGAACAAAACTGGAGTAAGAATTTTTCTTGGACATGCAGGGTATTACAAAAGATTTATAGAAGGATTTAGTAAAATAGCATCACTGCTA
Source organism: Sequoia sempervirens (assembly GCA_007258455.2). NCBI lineage: Eukaryota > Viridiplantae > Streptophyta > Pinopsida > Cupressales > Cupressaceae > Sequoia > Sequoia sempervirens. The sequence continues at coordinate 63,343 of VDFB02140615.1, forward strand.
TTCACCCTACTCAAAAAAGAAGAAGAATTTGTATGGACAGAGGATTGTCAGAAATCCTTTGAAACAATTAAGATAGCTCTAACAACTTCACCCATTATCAAAGGACCAGTTTGGGGAGAGCCTTTTCACATAAATGCAGATGCATCTAGTTTGGCCATTGGTACAGTTTTAGGACAAAAAGATGAAAACGATGCCATGCATGCGATTTACTATGTTAGCAAAAACTTAAATCTTGCTAAAAGAAACTACACAACAATAGAAAAGGAATTTTTAGCTGTGGTATATGCAATAAATAAATTCAGACATTATATTATAGGCTATAAAATCTACATACATATAGACCATGCTACAATCAGATATCTAATGAATAAGGCAGTGGTAGGTGGACGCATTATCAAATGGTTAATTTTATTGCAAGAATTTGATGTAACTATTGCTGATAAGCTTGGAAAGGACAATGTTGTTGCTGACTTTCTTTCCATAATTTCTTTACAAGATAATCAAGAACCAGTGGATGATGCATTTCCTGACGAACACTTATTTGCTATATCAGTTCATCCACCATGGTCTGCTGATTTGGAAAATTACCTTGTTACAGGAAAATGTCTAAGTCAATTTAGTAATAAGCAAAAAAAAAGGTGAATCCGTGAAAGTTCCAGATTTCAATGGATTAATGGTCTTTTGTTTAAATTATGTCCTGACCATGTTTTACATAGATGTGTAACAGAATTGGAAGTTTATGATGTAGTGCATGCTTGCCATCTAGAACCTAAAGGAGGACACTTTTCAGTTGTAAGAACAGTTCACAAAATCTTGGGGGCTGGCTACTTTTGGCCAACAATGACAAAAGATGCAACATTCTTTGTCAAACACTGTGATGAGTGCCAAAGAATGGGAAAGCCTACAACAGCCATGGAGATGCTGATGCAGCCACAAATAGCCCTTGAACCATTTGAAAAGTGGGGCATCGACTTTGTGGGACCAATAGATCCACCTTCTAGGGGTTAGAGATATATCCTTGTTTGTACTGATTATGCAACAAAATGGGCTAAGGTGAAGGCACTACCAGCAGCAAAAGAAGATAAAGTTGCAGACTTTCTGTACAAGAAAATTCTCCAATGGTTTGGTGCAACCAGAGAAATTGTTTTAGATCAGAGACAGCAATTTGTGTCAGCAATGATGGAAGCATTTTTACAGAGGTACCAAATAACTCACAGAAAATCTTTGAATTATCACCCACATGCGAATGGACAAGTAGAGGTCACAAATAGAGAATTGGAGAATATTCTAACAAAAATAGTTTCTTTGAAGAAAACAGATTGGGTAGATAGGCTAGATGAAGCAGTCTGGGCCTATAACACCACATGGAAAAAAATGACAGGCTTCTCTTCATATGAACTTGTGTATGGAAAGAAACCAGTTGTGCCAATTGAATTTGAGTTGAAAACATTGAAGACAATAGTAGAAGTTGGAATTGACCTGCCAGAAGCAGAGAAAAGCAGAATTTTGTAGCTTAATAAACTTGATGAAATGAGAATGGAGGCACTTCGGCATACAGAAGTGATTCAAAAGAAAAGGAAGGAATGGCACGATAAACATATTGTGTCCAGACAGTTCAGAGAGGGAGATTGGGTGCTATTATTTGACTCCAGATTTGAAGATTTTAAAGGAAAGTTCCATACCAGATGGTTGGGACCTTATAAGATACAACAAGTGTTCAAGAATGGAGTTGTCCAGTTAGTTTTGATTGATGGGGAGAAAAGATTCATGTTAGTTAATGGTCATCGACTAAAAACTTACCATAAGCCAACAACAAAGGAGGAATTTCTGGATGAAGTGCAACACAAAATTGAACATTTTCTCATGGAAGATATCTCTTCCATGAGAGAAGATCTTTGAACCTTTGAAGAAGGAAAATAAACAAGGTAAATTGAAAACCAGTAATTGGTAGTTTACCTTGAGGAAAATGGAAGTAAATTGAAAACCAGCAAATGGCGGTTTACTTTAAAAAAAATAAAAATAAAAAATAAAAAGATTTGATGACTGAAAACTAGAAATGATGGTCTATCTAAGTTAACTTCTGCAAGCTCCTAAAGGCTCCTAAAGAACCCCTCAAAAGCTCCTAAAGGCTCTTGAAGATCTTGAAGATTGAAGACTCTGAAGACTCCATCTTTGCTCGAAAGCTCCTGAAGACTCCTGAAATTCCAAGCTCCTAAGAGCTCCTAAGACTCCTAATGAACTCCTGAAGGCTCCTGAAGAACTCAAAGGCTCGAAATAAATTAAGGTGTGCATTTAATATGAATATTGTTTCCAAAATCATTTTCTAAGTACTTAGACTAATTTAAAATAGGTAAATATTTATGAATCTAGACATCTCTGCCACAATGTTAATTAAATGATAATCATAAATCCAATTTTAATCATTTCAAAAAGCGGCGGATTGTCAGAATAAGGAAAGATGTGGCATGGATGATGTCAATCAAGGACAATGGATCTCTTCATGATTCGGTTGTCTTTTAAAAAATCCTCCCAAGTACAGGATGAAATGTGTAATGAATGTCGCCAACCTTGCGAATTGAATTGCAATTTTCAAGTTGTGGGGTGCGAATCATCCAGAGTAGTAAGGAATTAAATGTAGGCTATTAATGGCATGTTATGTCATTTTTGAAATTGGTTGCTCCCAAATCAAGAAACAAATTATTCCACACCTTTTTGGTAAGTAATTCAGACTACCAGTTGAAGTCTGCCATTTTTGATAGAGAAAGATGGGGAATAAGAGAAATTTTGAACCAGAGAACTTCAATCTTGATTCAGAGACCAAAAGATTGTTTGAAGAAGTTGGGTGGCTAAATTTTGTGATGCAGTATGAAGGCTTCCACCCATAAATGGTTACAAAATTTGTGATGAATTTCAACGTAAATGTCACTAGGGTAAGAGGAGAAGTAATAGAAGCCACACCAGAAATTATAAGTGAAATTTCTAGAATTTTGAATGAAGGGAAACCGGTTAACAAAGGCTGAGTTAAGTTTGAAAAATTGGTGGCTGCATTTCACCAAGAGCCGAAAAGAAAACTAGAGATACAAATGCACAAAGGAGACCAGCGTGGCATAGCTCATAATAGTTTGGATGAGCCATGGAGGACTGTTGTGACTTGTCTTATGAAGTTTTTCACCTGTGAGGGGCAGTATGGTACAATACTGGGTCCAAGAATGCAGCTTTTAATACATTTAAGGTATGCTTAGAAAAAACCTTCAGCTAGGATAAATTTTCCTGTGTTCTTATTTCAACAAGTTTCTTCCATGATTTTGAGAGTAAAAGCTAGGGGGGAATCTTCTATGAAATACCAGGGGTTGATACATTTGATAATTAAATACCATTTCTTAAAGAAAGAAACTAGGAAGCAGGGATGGTTAGAATTTTTTCTGCACCTATAGGAAAGCAAAAAGGGAGACCCACAAGGGGACCCTCAGCCAGAAAGACAAAAATGGAGGAAGGAAAATCTTCCAAGAAAAGGGGAAAAATAAAATTTCCAGAGATATCTAGGGTAACCTATACTAGGTCAAAAAGAAGGAGACAAGAAGTCCAAGAGGAAAACCCTAGACCTACTGAAACTGTAGTGTCCACTCCTGAAGAGGCACCTATAAGTCAAACCCCTATTTCTGAAAGCCCTATTAAATCCCCTGAACATGAAGATACCTGTACCCCTGTACAATCTCCTAAGAGACCTCAAAGTCCCCCTGAAAACCAAATGCCAACTCCTAAAGATAACCCTATTTTTGAAGTCTACGACTCTGCTGAAGAGTTTGGCACACAATCTGAAGAGCAAGAGGCCTCTGAATAATTTGAACAAGAAGAGACTGTGAAATTCCCTATACCTTCCCCACAACATGAGAAGAGGAAAGGGAAAGAACCTTTAATTGAAGAAGAGGGACCCCAAGAAGAATTGAATAAAGAAGAATTAGAAACTAAGGAATTGTTGAGAATAATTAAAATATCCCATTTAGAGGCTGAATTAGAACAAGAAAGGAGAAATGTGCAATTCTTTGAAGAGAAATTAAGAAGAAAAGAAGAAGAATTGCAACAATTAGTCTGCAAGAATCAAGCAATAGAAAGGAAAGTTGAGTAGAATGAGGCAAGGATTAGAGAACAGTTAAGTAAAACAGAGGATGCCTTGCAACAAGCCAGTATGCAAGCATTAGTAAGTGCTGAAGAAATTTCAAAATTAAAGGGAGAGTTGCAATGGAAAAAAGAGGAATTAAAATAGCAATACATGTGGTTCTATGCACAAGAAGCCTCTACTTCCTCTACTCCTCCATGTAGGCTTGTAGTACCTTCCATAATTCCTCATATTCCTTCCACTCCTATGCAACCAACTCTAGTTCAGCCTCGACACCATTCTTTGGCATTTTTCAAATATAAGGAGGAAAAAAATATATTACAAGAGCAGATATAGAGTTTAGAAAAAGAAAAGATTGAGATTGAGAGAAGACTTGAATGGGTGGCAGAAATCAGTTCTGCCATGCTTTCCATGAGAATACCAGCTATAACATATTATTTGTTTCTTAGAGAAAAAAATTTAGAATGGAAAATAAATCAGTTAATTCTGGGAAGGAGTCTGGATTACGATGAAGATCATGATTTCCTTAAAGATTACTTTAACAATCACCCTGACATTTAGAATATAATGTGTGAATTCTACCAGCATGGGTTTTTAATGGGGGATAATGATGACACAATTTTGAATATATATGTTGGTGAGCTTTAGATTAGGTCATAATTTGTTTCTTTAATGCAAAACCAAGTGGATTGGTCAAATAGAATGAATAAGTACAAAGAAGCTTAAAGAAAATATGGATTGCCAATAACACCTGAAAAGCCACATGCTAAATTATATATCAAAGCTATAAGATCAGTTGTTAGGTTAAATGATGTTAATCCCCTCTATGTCTCAAATCTGTTTGATAGCATTGCATCTTTCTAGAATGTGGAAGCAACACTCCCACCATTAGCACTATGGTCCTGTGAAGAAAGATGCCAACTTATTCCAGAATCAGTCAGGAGAAGGGAGCCAATTAGTTTGAATAATATCAGTTGGATTTTACTCAGAGTCAGACATGTTATCACTCTAATCCAATAACATAAATCATTATGGATAGGCATGAAATTCAGAATGCCAATCATTATAATGTCAGCACCAAAGCTAAAGGAAACTGCAAATGTACCAGCTCCAGTAATGAGGATGTGGTTTGAGAACTTAAGAGTAAACTATGGCTATGCAATTAATACCATATTGTCAGAATAGTACAGAGAGGGTGTTTTTGACTGCTGCCTCTAGATGGAGGCACTAAACAGAGAAAGAGAGAACACCATAATTCTGGATGATGAACCATGAGGACATGGTCCAACGCAAGTTGGGGAGAAAATGATGGGAGATTAAAATACTTTCATTTAATGCTTTTTATGTTCAAAAATACTTTTTTATTATTATTGATTGACATAACTAGCGATAGACAATAGATTAACATATTTGCTTATTTTACTTTATGTTTAACTAAATTAGCAGATATTTTGGAAGTAATAGCTTATGTTAAATGTGTTGCTTTATGATGACTTTGGATAAGATGATTATGTTGCATTAATCTTTATTTCCATGATTGTTGTCCTTTTTATAAGGGTTTTTAACAGGGTATCTTAAAGATTGATGAGACAGTTAAACTCTCTACCTAATCATGAGGAATGACTATGCATAGATAGGCCTTGTTGGATGATGAGTCACTCAAAGTCTGAAATTGACTCCTTCATATTCGGTTGAGGAACTTTCACTTCTAGTGCCAATCTGGCATAGTTCTAGCATAGTCCTCCATAGTCAACTTCATTTCTATTTTTATTTTCATTTTGTAATTTGTAGATGGTCACCTTAAGTTTTTGTAGTTAACACCATGTTAGAAGCTAATAAGGATATTTTAAAAATATCCACTTTCTAGTCTTAGTTAGGAGTTAGATAATTTGTAATTAGAATTTTCTATAATCACAAGCAATACTTTGTTCTGTGTTCTACTTTTGATCAATGAGAAAGGAAGCAAGAAGTTAATTAATTCACTATGTTGAAGGATCTTACCTGAGGAAGAGTAGGGCCCACTCAACCTTCGAAACGATCTCTATGGTATTTTGTTGTGTTGTTATTTTCTAATATTAAAATCTGTAGTAGAAACTGATTTTGAATTTTTCAATCATTAAAATCATCTTCTATTTTGGTAAATGTTAAGATCAAATAATATGTTTGCAATTGTGTTTCAAAGTTTCAGTTATTATGGTTAAGATCGAATCGTTCGAATGTTTAGATTTATTTATGAGAAATGATAAATTGAACCATTATAATCGTTGAAAAAGTTTCTTTTATAAAATAGGTTTAGATACCATCTAAATCAATTAGAATTAACATTTGTTTGTTAAGTTTCATTAAAGTAATATTAGGAATTTATGGAAAGATGGAGTTGAAGTCTGTTCAAAATTTGTTCATGGAGATTAGTCTTTATGATTTTTAGAGTAATTGTCATTTTCCTGCAATTCATTTCTACTTTTAAATTAGTATTTACTTTCCAACAATTAAATTATGGATTTCTTTTAAAGAAAAATAGCATTAATTTGGAATTCTACATTTTAGATTAAGGATTAAAGTAATCATTAATTGTCTCCATGAATTGGTCTAAATCGAAGTCAATAAAGTTAGAATTAAGTCAGTAAAATTTTAAATTAGAAGTTAAAGTAGATTTAAATCTTAGGAATCAGTCGCTATAGTTTAGCTCCTGAAAGCTCCTGAAGAACCCCCAAGAGCTCCTGAAAGCTCCTGAGGTAGGAAAAACAATACCTGAAGTCATTGTTTACAGTGAAAATCCCTCAAAAAGAATCCATGACAACTATGCTTATCGCATATTTCTTTGAGACACACCCAGTTCGATAAAAGAATTAATTAAATGATGCAAGTTGTGGCATCAACGACCTTGCCCATCACAACCCAAAAGTGCTTTTGACTAGAAGCCCAGTACCTCCACAGTGGCGCCATAATGTCTACTACAAAGGGAAATTGTTATAACCAGAGCTAAAGATAAAAAGCCTCCAAATCTGCCACCATTCAATGTGGTGGAACAATTGAAAAAATCATCCACTAATGTGTCTTTGTGGGATATCTTAGCTATTTTGGAAGAGAAGACATTGCTAAAGAAGGCTCTCTAGGAGGATCCAATTATTGAGCCAACAAAGAAATCGCTCAAAGGAAAGGTTGTTGATCAATCACCTCCAACCAAATTTTTCATGAATAGCACAGAGGAAGCCCTTACCGAGGTTAGTGATAAGCCAAAACTGAAACCCTTCTTCCTAACCCTTATTGTAGGGGAGTAATTGTTGCATAATGCCATGATTGACTCTGGTGCTAGCACTACAGTCATGCCTAAGTAGATAGATGAAGCCCTAGGACTTAGCTATGAGCCTTTAAAGAGGGGGGTTATGTAGCTTGATGGGAACAAATTCAAAACCATAGGTGTCATCAAAGGCCTCCCCTTGACCCTGTTCTCCTTCACTAGCATCATAGTTCTACAAGATACTGTGATCATAGATGTTCCCCTTGTGTTTGATCTCTACCTATCTTGAGAATTCACTTCAAAGGTAGGAGGATACATGTCTTTGTATTGGTCACACTTGATCCTAAGGACCAAGCATGGAACTAAAATTAAAATAGTGTCTGAAGCTTTGCATTCAGAACATGTGGCCGATGAAGCTATGATCAAATTTGAGGTTGCTCATACCTCTTTCACTAAAGAGGAAACATATTGCACCAAGTTGCTAGAAGACGAAAAAGTAACCAAAGATCGGACTGATTAAGAGGAAGTTCTCTTGAGGAAATATATAGATGTTGAACCTTTTGGCAACTATCATGCTACCAGGCTGGGCACCTATGTCATCTATGAGGAAGATCAAGTGCTTCTGAAGGTCGTGAAGGAACCTGAAAGTAGCCAAGCTTCAGAGCTATGGACACTCCACTTTGATGGAGAAACATGCAAGGTGGGGGCAAGAGCCGGGATATGTTTGACATCTCCACACAATGAAAAGACACTCTGGCCTTCTACTTCCAGTTCGCTTGTTCGAACAATGAAGCTAAATATGAAGGACTAGTGCAAGGTCTAAGCCTTATGGAGTGGATGGGGATCAATAAGTTAATGGTGTTTGGGGATTCTGAACTAGTAGTAAACCAAGTCTAAGGGGTCTTTGCTACAAAAAATGTTCACATGTGATAGTATAGACATAGACATAGAGTCTAGGACCTGATCGAAGGTTTTGAAGCCTTCAATATCTAAACAGTACCACAAGAACAAAATGTTAATGTGGATCGCATGGTAGGAATCGGATCTCAGTTTGACCCTACCTCTGACCTAATTCATAACAAACACTCTATACGAGTGATAGTTTAACTAGAAATTCAAAACAATGATCAGAGCTAGCAAGTATTTGATAGTGATGAACACATTGCCTCATTCATCCAACAGTTAGGAGAATTCGCCGACCAACTCCAACCAAAGATTGTTGAAGCCTATGATGGAAAAATCATTTAAATAAGGTCTAATAAGCTTCCAAAGGGACTTGTCACTCTCGAAAACTTGTTTGATTGTGATGATGCAAGAAATGATAAAAGGAAGTTTCTAGCAAATAAAAGCGACTATGCAGACCTTTTGGTCAGAGATGGAAGAAAGCTCAAAGTCAGGAAATATGCTCTGCATCGTGATAAGGAGAGGCTCATCAACTTCTATGAGAAGTATGAAGGAGTAGTGGCCTAGTCATATGATGACCTTAAGGGATACAATAGAGCTGATAGAAGGTGCAAAACCAATCTACCAAAAGCAGAGGCCAGTGAATCCAAAGATCAAAGCCATGATGGAACAAGAGCTAACAAAGCTAATTCAGTCTAAGATTTTCTTCTTGATCAAGCATAACACATGGGTATCCAACCTAGTTCCAGTCCGAAAGAAGAATGGAGACATTCATCTATGCGTTGACTTCTGGGACCTGAATAGAGCATCCCTAAAGGACCATTATCCACTACCTTCTATGCAGTCAATCTTGTAAATAGAGGCAAGGTCAAAAATGTTTTCTCTACTAGATGGCTTCTCTAGTTACAATCAGATCTAGGTCAAAGAGGAAGATCGAAACAAAACAACATTCACTACAAAGTTGGGAACGTTCACATATATGTTAAAATGCCTTTCAGCCTTTCAAATGCGGGAGCCACTTTTCAGCAAGCCATGGATATCGCTTTCAATGAATTGATTAACAAGATTATCCTAATCTATTTGGATGATCTAACTATTTTCTCCAAACATAAGGATGATCACTTCAATCACCTAGAGATGGTTTTCAAAAAATTCTAGGAGTTCAGGGTATCCCTGAACCCGAAAAAATGTGTCTTCGAAGTGTTGCGAGGCAATCTATTAGGAAATGTAGTGTCCAAAGAAGGAATTGCAATTGATCCCAAATGGGTGAAAGAAATCAAGAGCTTACCCTACCGGTCAACAAAAAAGGAGTCCAATCTTTCTTGAGGAAGGTAAATTTTGTGAGAAAATTCATTTCAGATTTTGCAGGGATAATCAGACCAATCACCCTGATGCTAAAAAAAGATTAATTATTTAAATGGACTAAAGAAGTGAGAGAAGCCTTTGAAAAGGTTAAGGATGCTATTTCTTCAGCTCCTATGTTGATTAATCCGGACCTATCAAAGGAATTCATAATGTATGTATTCAGTAGCAAGTCAAGCATCGCTACTATCTTAACACAAAAGGATAATGAAGGAAAGAGAGAACATCCAATATCATTTTACTCCTAGACCTTAAAAGAATATGAGATGAACTACAACTTCATCGAAAGGCAAGCATTTGCAATTGTTAAGGGACTCAAGAAGTTCTGACACATAATATCTTGCAATAAGGTGATTGTTTATGTCACGCATTCTAGTGTGCACAAATACATCATAGAAGGGGATATTACAGTGGAAGAGAGCAACCAAAGCTAGTTCTAACAAATGAGTCTGAGTCTGATGGCTGATGGCTGGTGGATAAGGTGAGATTCATGCACATAGGAAAATATTTGTCAGGCCTTCCTTCTCAAAAGAGAAGATTCTACTGACTACAGAACATCGGGTATGCAATCATTGAAGGGATCCTTTTTAAAAGAAACTTCAATTTCATTCTATTACAGTGTGTCACCACAGAGCAAGTGAAGAGGATTCTCAACACGTTCCACAATAGTCCCGTGGGGGACACTTCTCCGCAAAGACCACTGCCATCAAAATTATGTGTGTTGGGTAATTTTGGCCTACGTTGTTCAATGACTCATACTCCCTAGTAAAAGCCTACAAGCAATGTCAATTATTTGTAGGAAGAAGAATTTTTTTTGTGATGCCTCTCAATCCGATAGTGGTTGATGAGTCTTCCACATAATGGGGCCTTGATTTTATCAGAATGATCAATCCCCCCTCAAGTGCCAGACACAAATGGATCCTAACAGCCACAGACTACTTTACAAGGTGGACGGAAGCCATGCCCCTGAAGAATGCAATGGAGGCAGAGATAGTAGACTTGCTCAAAGAACTAGTGACGAGATTCAGCCTGCCCAAAACCATCATCTTTGACAACAATAAGGATTTTCTAGGTTCTAAGATATGTAAATTCACAAATGCGCATGCAATATTCTTGAAGACATTGTCAAACTACTACCCATAGGGGAATGACCTGGCGGAGTCGACTAACAAAAACTTAGTCTGATTCATCAAAAGAATCAGTTCAAAGCACCAATGAGAATGGCATAAAAACCTCCGAGCAGCATTGTGGGCTGACTGTATAACTCCTAAGAAAGTCCTCAATACTTTGTCGTACGAGCTAGTATATGGAAAATAAGTGTTATTTCCTATCTCCATGGAGATTTCGACATTGCAATTGCTAAAATCTCTCAAGGTAGAGCAAAACAGCGCCATGGAGGTTTAGTTGGCCGAGTTGCTGGAAGTGCAAAAAAAAGGGAAATGGCCCTGATAGCCATGTCCAACTGCTAGCAGGTGGTTAAAAGATGGTTTGACAAGAAAACTTCAGATCAAGGTCTAAAATGCGAGGACCTAGTGCTAAAATTCAATGAAAGGGCTACAAATCTAGGTCAACATGGAAAGTTCGACAACCTATAGGAAGGCCCTTTCAAAATAATTCAATGCAATCATCATAATGCATTCAAATTGGAAAACATGGAGCAAGAAGCATTAGGGATTCCTGTTAACGGAATCCACCTAAAATTGTTCAATTAAGCTTCAAAATTATTCTACCGGTGTAAATATGTGAGTAATGTAATTACTTTTCTTTTGTGTTTTTTTGTTGGCCAGTCTTTCAATAATTAAAGTGTGAGGAAGCAGAAACAAATGGAACCCATTATTTCAAAGTGCAGAGAGAACTAAAAGCAACCCATGAAGTAGAGGAATGACACCCATATGCAGAACTGAAGTAAACACATATATGCAGGAAAAGAGAAAAGAAAACCCACATTGCAGAACCACCAAAAAAAAGGAGACAAAATTGTAATATATGCTATATCTTCATTATATTTATATACTTTGATAAGTACATTGTCAAAATGGCTCAGAGGCCACACTTTATCTATATACATTATGTATCTTCTTTATATATAGCTATGATAAAGCCTTTTTCGAGACGTATATACAAAAATGAACTAACGAGTATTAGTTCTTAAAGCATAAAAAGAATTTTTCAGTCTCAGGCATGTGTAGTAGCAATGGAGGCATCAACAATAGTGTCTATAGTTTCTTCATTAGCAGGACTAGTAGTAGCATCTACAGGAGCAATGGCAAGCAGTGGAGGGAACACCAAGTTTTGGAAGTCAGTGTACCAGTCGATGTCGAAGAAAGGAACCACATTGTAAAAGCGAAACAGGAAGTGGCATGCACGGGTGATCCTTTGACAATGTTCTTCTTGTGACTAAATGTGGAAACTACTTAGGAACGACACCCATGGTACTACTACGTCTTCTTCAATGTACTTTTGGAGGTCAATCATTGTTGGCAAGCCTATACCAAATTCAACATTTTCCACCACCTCTCTGAGGCCATCCAGGTACTTCTTCAAAAATATCTCAATCACCAGACAAAGAAACAATGGTTTGGGAACCTGAATTTCAAGCATGGACGCCACAAAGTGAGAGCATACATCAATATTAACTCTTTACCTATCCTCATAGTCAATGCAATCCCTCCCCAAAACCCACTTTATTGCTATAGTGGCTAGAGAATGTTTATTCTTGGTCATTCTTTTGAGATGCCTAGTTGAAATTTCACCAAGAAAAGCCAACTGGGATTTCTTGTAGACTAACCTAATTGGAGTGTTTATGGTGCCTAGCTCTACACAAAATACCTAAGTCTAAGCTTTATGCAAATTCTACACAAACTTCCTAAGTCGAAGCTCTATGCAAATTCTATGCAACTAGTAATGCCAAATGCTAAGCCAATTGCCTATTACCAATTTTGCTAAGATTGGTAAGTGTGATTTCGCTATCGCCTAAGTGTCTATTTATAGAAATGTCCAAGATAAGTGCAGAAATTTGCATACCATAAGCATGATGCTAATCAAGTACTATCTCAAAAATTGCACTAGGGCTCACTCGAATTTCCCACTCAGTTGTGTCTGCTAGGTATGGTTTGCTGCGTGTAGGATTAATAGGAGCTAATTAATTAGCATAAGATGGTGGCAGTCTTTGGCAATAGTCTGCATGGCTAAGCACTAAGGTGTCACATTGCAAGCATTTTTCAAACTCCAAGGCAAAACCCATATCTTTTCAAGCACTTATTGCATATTTGGGCTTAATCATTCCATTTGGGATATTAATTGCCATAGCATATGAACGCCTAAGCTTCCTTCAAATTTATGGCTCAAGTTCCAAGAAAATCATGTTGGAGGACATCATTACCAAAGGTCATTACGAGTTTTTGTCATTTCAAAATGGCAAGTAATTCATTTTGCATGAGCAAATAACTGGCGGTACATGCCGAATTTAATGCTAAAAGGTGAGCGTTGTTGGCCACCCCAAGAAGGAAATAACTAAGTATCACATGCAAAAAGCTAGCATTGTGAATGTTTTTCAAGCATGCTACCTAGAGCAAAAGAAGTTTTGAGTGCAACCAAGGCCGAGGTAAATTGCAGAAGATTTGAGCTAAACAGAAGTCTCCAGCAAAAGGAAAATGGCGGAAGGTTCACAAGTAGAGGCACAAGTAGAGGCACAAGGAGAGGCAACGCAGAGCTTGTTTGATGCTATGTGTAAATTATCAGCCATCTATGTATTTGAAGGTGTCTCTTACGCTTTTCCTGGTATACCAAATTAGTCAAAATGCGTAAATACACGAGCCCTGGAAAAGCCCAAAAATTACAGGGACCAAAGCCTAATCAAGGAGGAGTGGGATAATATTCATGATCCCATCATCACAAATAACCCTAAGTCTTTGAGGGAGGTGGCCTACAAAAAATGAAGATAAACAGTGACCCAGATTCTTTGGCATAGAAGCTATGGTTCAGCAGGCTCCCACAATATATGGTCTTGTTTGTGCACTATTGCCCAGAACTAGTCGATGCAGCCATCGAACATTTTGACCCAAGCACTAACACTATTGAGGGTTGGGATTTGAACGTTAATATTAGCCTGGGAGCTATTTGGAATATGTTGTCCATCCCTGACGAAATCTCCAAATTAGAAAAATAGACCCATTCACTCCAAAAAAGGGGGACGAAATATGGAGAACCAAACAAAAGGCTCTAGATTTTTATAAAAAATAAACCTAAAGGCCTAAGGAATATCATAGAAATCCACCAAAGATCTCGACACTGCACAATGCCTTCCCCATGGACATGCAGGAGGCATTCTCAATGCAGGAATGTGTAGGAGTTTTAGTTGGATCCGGGGTTTTAGTTCCGTAGGAAACATTCCTTTTTTTGGTATGATTTTGCACAATTCCTCATTGATGAGATGCTAAGGTAAATAAGGGACTACCAAATGCAATGGAGGTTCAGGTTTCCTTCCTTCCTTGCCCATATGTTTTTGCATCAGAACCCTAATTTCTTTAAGAAATATGTGAAGTTAGCTATTTTTGATGAATCAGGAAAAATGAGGCCAGTTTCTGTATGGAATCTTCTCCTCTCCTCTACTTATGACTATTATGTATTCTCAGATTATTTCTTGACTATGATTCTACAAGATTTGAGAGGGGAGGATGGTATTGACCAACTCACCAAAGAGCAAATAGGGTATATGCAAAACTTCACTCCCAAATGTGACTGGTTTCTTGGAATGGATTTCACATTCATTTGTCTATGTAGCTTCACCAAGGAACCATTTCGCCTTCTAGCATGTGTCACAAATTGGTTGCTAGCCCTCAAAATGTTCTAGAAATTATCCATTATCAACTACACCTTTTGCGAAGGATTGGCCAAGAAGAAGGGATTTTTTTTTTGCCCGCTAAGCTTTAAAACAATGGTAATGGCCAAAAAGAAGATGCATAAACTATTGCAAGATAAGCTGGCTCATCTAGGGTTGGTGATGATTTGTGAAAAATGGAATTACAACCCTGAAAATGACTTGCCAAATGAATTTTTCAAGGTAACACACAACCCCTAGCCTTACTGGGAAAAGAGGCGAAACCTGTTGAAAGATTTGGATGATCTATTGGTTGACTTGATTCACATTCCTATAGATGACAGTAGGCCTCCACTCAGCAAAAGAGGAAGGCGATGGAGTAATGTAGCTAGGTTGCTTCAAACATGTGGATGGACATATCGAAAGCTTTGCAAACACTCACTTGGATTGCAGCAATAACAAGAACGACTCATCAAAAATTGGATATCGTTGAGGTGGGGGACTCATCGCCTGTTAAACGACAGTGCATAGAAGCAATTTCTAAGGGGAGTTTGCAAGAACTCGCAGCAAGCCAGGAGGTTGTGGTGAGCTAGGAACCACAATCATCCAAATAGCAGGTGACATTTGCTCCCTCTTCTCTCACTTTACAATCTTTGGTGTCCCCTATTTTCTCTACGGAGCCCATCACTACAAGTGTTAGCCCTTCCTTTTCCACTTCTACCACAATGGTAACAAGAGGTTTCTCCTAGTTCTCCCAGGTCAGGCCATTTATCTTAATGCCTCCACAAACCCTTTCACCTTTTTCCACTACCATGTCTATGTCTGCTATCTATTTTCCCTTTACATCTACAGCCGCTATTGATACCCCTCCTGCTACCACTATATCGAGCCCAACTCAGTCCGCCCAATAGATGGAGTTTGTCATGACTCCATTATTATCACAACACCCAATGATTCCTCCTGCTAGGTCACAAACTGAGCTTTGGAATTTCCCTCCTTTCTCCCCATAGACAGTCGATCTCCCAAAGAAGAAAATGCCTGGAACCACTACCTTCACATTCCCTTTCACCCTACCTCCCTGTGCACCTTTCGCAGGTGGGCTAGTTCAGTCACCAACTCAATTTATGGTGCAGGGTGATAATACAAAGGAAGCATGGGCTCTCAGAATCCAAAAGTGAGAGGCCAAGGATGACAAGAAGTTGGTGGAGCTAAAGGTCTATACAATTTTCAATGAAGCTTAGAAATCGATCCATTTCACAACCATGTATCTGAACATCATCAAACAGCAAGGGGAGATGCAACCCAATGATTACAACATGTTTGTCATGGGACTCGATCTGAGCATAGCTCAGCCATAGGACAAAGTTGAGCTCGTGGAAGAAATGTAGTGGGTGGTGACCACTGACCCTCAAGTCTGGTCACCAACTAAAGAAGAAAGAAGAGGAGCTGAAACTTGTGAAGGATAGGGTCGAGTTCCTTTTGGCGAAGGAAAAAGTGATGGAAGTAGAAATTGCACGCTTATCAGATAAAGCATGGGCAGAGCAAGCGGAGCAAAAAAAACTTTAAAAGGAACTTGTAAAGTTCCAATTCATTGACCCCACCCTGGTCGACGTGCTACGGAGGAGGAACCAAGACTATCAAAACAAGTTAGCTCTAGCAAAGCAGGCGCTGCAATGAAAGAGTGAGAAGTTTGAACGACAATGCGCTCAATTCGAGCAACAAATGCAATAGAGGGATGCAGATTTTGAGAATCAAAAGGCCCAAATGGAAAAGGAGCTCCAAGAGATGAAGCTTTCCCTTGAGACAGAGTTAGAAAACAAGAGCTGAGCCAAGGAAAACTGGTCCAAATAATTAAGAAACATCCAAGAACAACTTGCGTCTACAAACAAGAGAGTTGTAGAACTGACACAAGATGTCAGCTCAAAAGATGTGGAGATTCCCCTTCTAAGGAGTGTTCCCCAAGCCCTTGTTGCCTAGCCAAACCTCATTCCAATGGATTAGTAGCTATATGTTTCATACTAGGAAAAGGTCAAGGCCTTCTACCTGAAACTATAACTGACACTCCAATTTATGTTGGAGGCAACAAGATTGGGCAGGGAGCTTCATGGAGTAATTGAGCAGTTTCCACAATTTATCGTAGAAAGGGTTCCTAAGGAAAAAAAATTCTCAATAAGTTATACATGGTGTCGAGTGAAGACTTACCAAAGGCAGGCATCAAGGATCAAAAGGCTACTACCAAAACGGTGAATAGGTTCATCCACTGCCACTCGGCTATCCTTTGTGCTAGTGCATGCGCAACAACTTTGAGCCAGATTATGGATAGCATGCGAGAAAAATTCTCCCCACTAACTGAGATGGGCCTACCCTCCCTGTTTCTTGCAGATGAGTCAATGGCCATAGCAAAGCAAATTGCAGTGAAGATTGAAGAGAAGCTCCATGACACATATTCTTTCCATAGCTTTAGCCAACCCCTACTGTAGTAGATATTGAAGGTGTCACTCATCAAATTGCACAACTACTCTTCCAACTTGAGTCTGGGGCCAGTTTACCTATGATGCTACCTTACAAAGAAATGTTCGATCTGAGCGGAGTGCAAGAGAATCTGCACACCATATCGACACCATCCAAGGCTGATTGGATGCCTTTGTAGGCCACTCTTTCTAAGCTCTGACTCCATCACCCAATGGATGGGACTCTAGTCTACAAGCCAGAGTAAATTTTGGGTTCCTCGTTCTATAGGTGAAACGCCCCTGGTAGTTTCCAAAAGCTGTGAATATAAAATTCCTTGAGCTCCCTTCAGGTGGTTTTATTTTTGCTAAGTACCAGTCCGCACCTCAAATATTCCAATGTTTCCCTTAACTTCTCAATCAGGCCTCTTTTTGATAAACTTCATCGACTGCCACCATGTGTCCACCAGGGCTCCTCACAGCAATTGCTTCCTTTTCTCTTCTACCGACTCCCGCCATGCTTCCACATGTCCTCACCGCAGGAACTTCAAGGATGCTTCCCTTCACTTTTTAGTTGGGCCCCATCTGCGTGCCACATAGCTTTCATCTGCATACACTTTCGGTGGACCCCACAATTGGCACTGATAGTAAAGAACGCCTCCACATGTTTTCACTGCTCAATCTCTCAAATGCATAGAGGAATCAACGAGTTGCACACCCCACCAATTTGTTGTGTGTTTTAACTTCCAAGGTTCGTAGGTGTGTATGTGAAAGATTTTTCTGGGACCACTGCCATAATTCGTAGGGGATGCATCTGGTTGGGGGACAACCATGTTCTATGGCCTGAATCTTTTCTATTATAATGGTCAAGGGGAATCATTGTTGCAGCCATCATTACTTGAGATACGAGATCTTTTCTGTTACTGGACCTCCAAGTGGTGGGATTTTTAGCTATATATATTGCTTCTTTCTTCAGAAGAAGGGTTTGGAAGATACAAAAAAATTAGGAAAAGATCAGACCTTTTGTATTGCTTTCATATTATTGTATGACACTATCAGACTGTGCCATTGTTTGGCCTTTCTATTTTTTTTAAGGTATTTGATAAACATTGTATTGTGCCATTACTGTCCTAAATTGTTCATTTGCAAAACTTGTATGATTTTAATACAAGTTTGCTAGTTTATATCATGTCTTTGACTCCTCTTTTCAGTGAATGTGTATGAGAATTATTTTATGTCATTAAATGAATTGTTCAGGCTTCTATTTCTAAATTATATTATTCTAGGACATAGCAAATTGTTGAATGGGACCTTAAATCGCATCTTAAAGATAGGTTTATCATGCCTTAAATCTAAATCTTGGTGCATCACCTTAGTTAGATCTTTATATTTATATATGCTTCATTTTCCCATTCCAAATCCCAATTACATAAGAAGTCAACTTCTTTAAAAACCCGGAGGTCACTCAGTTTAGTGCAATTAGTCCCCCCATTAACTGAGTTTCCCATAAAGGTTGTTACCTTGCCAAATTTTGGCATCAATGGGAACAAAAGGAACCACCAAAGGTTAGGATACAATAGGAGAAAGAGTTTTTCATAGGGTGATCCCACAATAGTGGTTTACAATTTTTGGCCAAACTGGACACTGATTTATTTTTTTTAACTAAATCTTCACATTCGGGCACCTATAGCGGTTAAACCGTGAGGAATTTGAAGATGATGAAAACTAGATTCTTGTCAAATTTTGTCCGTAGATTCTAAAATTATTTTTTACAAAATTTTTGGAATTAGATTGCACTTCTTTTTCCATCTCCGACGAAAATTGTTTTTTTCAAAAAATAACATTTTAAAAAAGTGATGCACACCGTATAACGCATAACTTTTTTTCCTTGAAAGATAAAATTCTAATTCTTTCGAATTTAGATTTTTAACTCCAATATCTAGTGCTTTTTTGATAATCTTCTATTTTTCCACATGTGCAGAACAAAGAGTTTTGTTTTCGGTGAAAAATCTATATTTAACAAAACTTTAAAAACAAATGCATAATATAATCAAAAGATATTAAAATTATATTCGTTGGATAGATCATTTTGAGGGAAACCTAATACTAGTTGGGTTTCTGAGATCTTTTCCATTTTCATTCTCAAATCGAGCTTCGAAGTGCAAAATTTAGAGCAATTTTGGTGCCTGAGAGGATGTGGGTGAAAATAAGTGGGTTCAGTTGAACAACTGTTTGGTCAAATAAAAAAATAATGTTCGGTCAAATAGGGGTTCAACTGAACTAGTGTTCAACCGAACCCATTTAACATACAATAAAAAATTAGATTTGAATGGGGTTTGGTCGAACATTCTAAAAATGTTCGGTCGAATTCTCCTATTAAAAATTAATATTTAATATTAATATAAATATAAATTATATTCTTGTTTAAATTATGACTTGAGAGAGATAT
>VDFB02140617.1:0-21225 GCA_007258455.2 Sequoia sempervirens
CAAGACTAAATTCCACCGGTAGACTTCCAATTTTGAAATATGTGAAGAATGATAAGGTTACTGAAGCAACAGGCTCAAAATGGGACATAAGAGCAATGGCGATAGACAATATTGCCAGAGTAGATGTAAAATTTGCATCAATGGTTATCGGTTATAAGATTTATCACTCAAGCCGGGAGAATTCAGTAACCAGCACAACTATCTACGTAACATATGAAATGGTCAAACAAAATGTAGACTATGATTTATGTGAAGTACTTAAAAGCCAGTTAATGGAGAATTTGGGAAAAATAAAAAAGGATAAGAAGAACACATTCAAGTATGGTAACTTGCTGATATATTTGTTTTTCTACTTCTTGGGTGAGGTACCAAGAGTTGGTAAAGTTCAATGGTGTAATGATATGTTGGTAGCCATTCAGATATGGAATATGTTATATGGACTAGGTGATCGATAGACCAACAATACAATCCTTTGGGGATACTTCAAAAGTTTTCAGAATCTGATGCACACCAGAGAAAGAATTCTTGCCACAATAGTGGAACAATACAAAGACACTATTTGCTTCATGGTAGACATTGAACAGTGTCATATGGAAGTTGTTGATCATAGAATAGTTTTGATCATGCCTAAGGGTTATGAAGTAGATGAGAACATTCTGAGGATATATGCAGAACACCTGCTAAATTCACTACTTGATCAGGGAGAAGAAAGGTTTGGTACTTATGCAGAGAAAAGCTTGCAAGTTCATTCAAAATTGAAAAAGCCCATGCTAGTCACAAGGGTAAGAAAAGAGACATAAGCTCTTACAGAGAGTTTTGGCATCCCTGTGCATAAACTAAAAGAAGTGAGGAGGAAAAGAAGAAGATGAAGTAGCTAAGGAGAAAGAAAAGGCAGAATCAACTAGTTCAGGAACATCTCTTGCTCACACTAGAAGCTCCTTTGCAGCTCAGTCAAATCAAGCTGAGGCTTCCAGAAAAAGATAGAAGAATAAAAGCACAAGAGCTTAAAAAGTTGTGTCTATAGATGAAGAGGAAGAAACTAATTCAAAAGAATTAGTAAGGGAGATAAAGGCTACTAGTACACAGGCTATCAAATTGAATAAGAGAAAATCTTTTGGCAAAGAAGAAGAAGTAAAGAAAAATGCCAAAATTGATAAGACCAGTATGTTTGTTGAGGAAGTTGAGAATGCAGTAGTGAAAGATGGAAATCTCAAGCCACTATGTGATTGGTATGAAACATTTGATGAACACTGTAAGAAAATTCTTGAAGAAGCAATAATAAAGCATATGAATGTTTTTACTAAAGCTCTTGTTGAAATCATGTTTGGATTTCCTACAAGTTTGTATAATGCTTTAGAGTCTAGGAGGTCGAGTGCATTATCAAAAGAAGAAAATATTAGGAAGAGAGTCCTAGCTGATTTGTGCTTAGAAATGACAATTGAAGAAATGGATTTATTCCTTGAAAAGGCTAAAATGGAATTTAAGAGAAAAACAAGAATAAATAAACTCATGATTGGTGAAATTGACGCTGTTGTCAGTGAAACTAAGGAAATTCTGGAAGAACTTTTGTCAAGGGATAATATTAACATTGAGGAAATTAATGCTGAAAATGTTCAAGGAAATGAGGAAGTGAATGTGGAGGTAAATGAATTAGAAGAAGAGAATGTGAATGAGGAAAACATGAATGTGTCTGATCCTCCAGAATTGAGGATATTCTGACTTCTCCTGATGTGGAAAATACAGAGACACATGTTGTAACCAAGGTCCATGTTGAGGTGTTAGTTGAAGAAAAAGAGGTACATAATAAATAAGATGAAATGCCTAAAGTCAATCTTGAAGCAAAATCCAAGATCGAAAAGAAAAAGGAGCAAGAAATCAGAATAGAGGAAGTTAAGGAATCTTTATTGGAGCAACAAGAAGAGTCAGATCCTGAGTTAGATGAAAGTTCAATTAACCTATCCACTATGTCTTCAATTCAAATGATGAAGGTCGCCAAAATTGCTCAAGCCAAAGCCAGTGAGAGGATACTGAAATCTCACATAGAGGACAGTGAACTACTAAAGCTTGCATCTGAAGTTTTACAGAAAATAATGCCTACTTATGTTGTAGACCCATCAGGTTCCTCCTCCAGTGAGTTAAAGAAGCTAATAAACTCTGTAGACTCTCATTTTGAATCTTTTGAGAAATCAGCTTTGGTTAAAGTGAAAAAGGAGTTCTAGGAGAAGAGAGTTGGTAGCCTAAATGAACTAATTGCCAAAGACAAAGCTCTATTAGGCACTTGCATAAAAAATATTCAAGGTACTATGTCTGAAGGAGGAAAAGTGTACAAATCTTGCTTGGTATTGTCAAAATTTACTAAAGAAAATGAGAAGAAAGTGAAAGACATTGAACAATAGTTGGTCACTATTTCCAATACTTTTGACCCATTAGCCGGTAGTGTTTGCAAACAAGAAATTCAAGTAATGTCTTTGCTCAACCAAATAAAGAACCTGAAACCTGAAAATGAAAGGATTATTGGTAGAGTATGTGAACTCATAAGACTAATAAATCCAAGGATTGAGCTAATGGTGAATGCTCTAAAGGAAGCTAAAGATGCTATGGCCACTCCTGATCTAGTAAGTCTCAAAGCAGTAGAAACTTTGTCATATATCTACTTTGTGGTCATATAATCATTTTGAGACTTTGAGAAGTGTCTGGGAATCAAACCTAAGTGGACTGAAGAATAACTTTGCAAACGTCTTCAAATTTTTGTAAGTCCCAACAGTTTTGCAATTTTGGATTTCCCAATTTTTCCATTGATGTCAAAGGAGGAGAGAGTGTAGTGAAAAATGCCTTGACATTCTAAGGGGGAGTAGTATTATGAATTTTGGCAGTGTACTTACCAGTTTTGACACTTAGTCATTTTTCACTAAGTGTTGCCATCAATTCCAAAGGGGGAGATTGTTGGCATGTGGCTTCCAGTGTTGTCATTGATGGCAACTGAAGTCATCTTCATGGTTCACAGATCTGTATCTAGTCATACTGACAGATAAAGTGAAATATTGTGTGTTACCGACAAAATATCTGAAGAATAGGGTATCCGATCAGTCAATCAATCTGTCTACTTCATCAGATCATTGTTTTGTGTTGTGGACCCCTGGGATTTCTTTTTGAGCATGTATAATATCTTATTACTAAATTTTGTGGTGTTGCATTAGTTGTAGTACGAACTTGGAGGTCTAGTAGGATGTTTTCTGTCTATTTGCTCATTATAGCCGACTTAGTAAATGTGGCACGTTGTGGATGTGTAAAGTGGAATTATTTAAAATATTTTTATGTTCAAATATTTAATTATGGGTCCTAGCTATAGTCTAGTTGACTTGTTTGGGTGCACATCAAAATTGTTCACGTTTTGGGCCGACAGTTGATAATATTTCCAAGTTTTATTAAGGCTGACCTATAGCGACTTGATCTCTAGATGTGGATATATATATAAGAGATTTGATATATCATTTGAAATATGGAAAAAGGAAGTGTGGTGGTGTGTTGTGATCATCAAGAACAACAATTAGGTGATTATGCACAGTTTCACCTGTGCATTAAGATGTTTGTAGTGTGTTTTGTGCAGAGCAGAGTAGAATTATTGAATTAGTCAGAAGGACCAGAGATTATCTACAAAGCTTAATTGGAACTGTAATTAGGCATTGTTGATGCTATTTCATTAGTTCATTCTTTTGGATCTATTCCAAATCATTGTAGGGTAGTGAGCCCAGCCTTTTAAGCAGAGAGCTCTAGGTAATGAGCTTGAAGGCAAGTGCATTCCAATTTTGTACTTTTCACTTTAGGTATACTCATACTATATTGTGGATTGGCCATCCACCGTGGTTTTCCCCCTAACATGGTTTCCACATAAAAATTATGGTGTTATGATGTTCTGACTACTTTCTTTCTATTTCTTTTGATGAATGATCAAGTAAGTTAAATGATAAAATAATTAAGTTGAATTTTTGCACAACACTGATTCACCCCCCCTCTTAGTGTTGCTTGTTTCCAACAATTAGCAACAACCAGTTCATCGAAACCCTTCCCATTTTTTTCTAAGTTGATTCCCAAGTGGCTAATGGGGATGAACTATGAATTCATTGGGAATATGCCTACGCTGGTTCAAATCCAACTTGACCAAATACCAAATTGATCTATAGATTGATATAGATACTAATTATTTTGGAACCAAGGGAACCTATGGTCTTGAAGGAGGTTGAAGCCTCGACTAATCCAAATCCTTCTTAGGTGAAGGAGGCTTTGGATTTTAGGAAAGGTATCGAGTCTTTGCACACCTTGGGTCTATAGAAAAATCCCCTTAAAAGGGGCCTCTAGAGAAGGCATCCAAGGTGGGTCGCAAGAAAGATATAGAAAAGGTCAAATTAATTGCTGAGACTTTGTTAGATTTGGGGTTGGTGAATACATTGATTCCTACTTCTCCTAATTTCATAAATGATTTATATTTCCTGGAATGTGAGGGTTATGAATAACATCCCTCAACAAAAGGATATATGTGAAATGATCAGTACCCATTACCCTAATGTTGTCTTCCTTCAAGAAACTAAATTTTCAATGGATAACATGTTGACTAAAGCTCCTAGCATCTGGTCTCGTGGCTCTTGTCTATGTGTTAGGGCTCATGGTAATTCTAGAGGTGTGGCTTGATTTTGGAATCCAAGGAAGGTTGTTCCTCTTTGGTGTATTTTGAGTTGCTCCTCTATTTCTATGATTGTTTCTAGTTTGGACTCGAGTCAAACTTGTCTCTTTACTAATGTTTATGCTCCTAATGATCTACTTGGCAAAGCTCAGCTCTAGTCTCATGTTAATTATATCCGATTTTTGGATTTTTTCTTCCTTGGGTCTTGGCAGGGGATTTTAATGATGTGTCTTGTTTGAAGGAAAAAGAGGTGGAATTGTCAAGCTTCATTTTTTAACTAACCTTCTAAGGGACAACATAGATATTCTAAATTTAGTAGATGTGAAGCCAAATAATGGCATTTTCAGTTGGAACAATAGAAGAGGTGGTGAAAATGCTATATCTGAGAGGCTTGATTGATTTCTCATTTCTCGTTATTGGGTTGGGGAAAGGTGGACTACCAACTCAAATATTTTGGATTAGAAAGGTTCTGATAATTGGTTAATTAAATTATCTATTGTTTCTTTTAGAGCTTTGAAGAATTCTTCCTTCATGTTTCAACTCATGTGGTTACATTTCCTTTATCGCCAGGATATTATGCATGAATGGTGGCACCAAGGGCACCCTGATCATAGTCGGGCTATGTTTTCTTTTTTTTAAATATTACAGTATGTGAAATATAAGCTAAAGAAGTGGAATAGGTAGTGCTTTGAAAACCTTCACTCCAATAAAATGATATCCTAGGCTAGACTACACACTATCACACGTCAAATACAAGATCTTGGTATAACTAATTATTTAAATATAGAGGATTCAACAATAGTTAAGGAACTAGAGGAATGGCAGCCGCATGAGGAGATCTTTTCAAAACAAAAGTATCATATTGATTGGCTTCAAGAACGGGATAAAAATACTATATTTTTATTACTCTTTTAAAGCTAGAAGGAAAGGAAATATTATTACCTCTCTTGTGTAGTTGAAAGGGGCTCAACTTTCTTCTTTGGTGATATTTAGAGGGAGGCTTCTTAGTTCTTCTCAACTTTATTTATCAAGGAATCTCCCCCTGGAAGTGATGAGGAGAACTCTATTTTGGCTTGCATTCCCTCTTTAGTTTCTAATGAGATGAATGTGGCCCTCATTTGTTCCATTTCGTTGCCAAAATTGGAAGAAGTTGTGATTCAAATGAAAAAGAAAAAGGCCCTGGCCTAGATGGATTTCCTATAGAATTTATCCAAGTGTTTTGGGAAACTATCAAATTGGATCTCTTAGAGGTGGTTCAAGAGTCGCATAGAAATTGTTAAGAGCCATGAATTCTACTTTTTTGGCTCTTATTCCTAAAAGAGGAGCTAATTGTCTAGAACAATTCAGACCCATTTCTCTTTGCAATGTGGTTTACAAAATTATTACTAAATTAATTGTAGAAAGACTAAATCCCTATCTCAAATCTTTGATTTTTGAAGAAAAAGGGGGATTCAGTACAGGCAGGAAAATTCTTGATGGGATTGTGATTACTACTAAGGCCATCCATTCTATGGTGACTTCCAAGGAGAATGCCATGTTCATCAAACTTGGCATGGATAAGGCTTATGATAGGGTCAAATGGGCCTTCTTGTATAAAGTTCTCCTAACTTCTGGATTTGACAAAGAGTGGGTTAATTGGATCATGAGTTGTGTTACTTCTACTTCCTTTTTCATTCTTATTAATGGTGATTCTTTCGAGTTATTTGAAGCTTTCAAGGGTCTTCAACGAGGGGATCCTCGCTCTCCTTACCCGTTCATTATTATGTTTGAGGGGTTGGGAATATTTATCAAGTCCCGTGTTAGACAAGGATTGATTCAAGGTTGGATTTGGGGAAATGGGTTGCCTCCTCATTCTCACCTTCAGTTTGTGGACAATATATACCTTTGATGGGCAAGACCAAAATTAATGAAGCAGTGAATTTAAGGAAATATTTGGACATTTATTTGATTGCCTCTAGTCAAAATATTAATGAGGACAAGTCTTCAATTTTCTTCTTCAATAATCCTTGTCTTATTTAGAGAAGGATTTCTTGGATTATTCGGTTTTAGATTGACTCTCTTCCTTTGACTTATCTTGGGGTTCCCATATTTGTGGGATCTTAGCTTAGATATTTTTTGTAGGATGTTTTGGATAAGTTTCATAGGAAGGTAAGTCATTGGACTTGTTGGTGGATTTTGTCTATTAGGCAAGTGATTCTTTTAAAATCAATGGTTCAAGCCCTTCCTATTTACAAGTGTTTTGTTCAAGTTGCTCCTTCGTTCTTTGTTAAGGAGTTTGATGCCCTTGTCCACTAGTTTCTTTGGGTAGGTAATTTGTCTTCCTCAAAGTGGAACCTTGTTAGGTGGGAATTTGTTTGCATACCAAAGTAGGAGGGAGGTCTTCAGCTCAAGCTTGCGAGCTTGAATGGTTAAGTCTTAGCTGCTAAACTATATTGGTGTCAATGTATTGGTCAAGATCAAAATTGGGCCAAATTGTTACTCATAAGTATCTTCATGGGGTGATCTCTTCTAATGTTCCATGGTGTAGTCTTTTGGGGAAGGGATCTATGATTTTAGAAACTCTCAAAAGAGGGGTGAATCTTATCAAAGAGGCTCTTTCTTTAATTTTTAATAAGGGTTTTAATGCCCTCTT
Source organism: Sequoia sempervirens (assembly GCA_007258455.2). Taxonomy (NCBI): domain Eukaryota; kingdom Viridiplantae; phylum Streptophyta; class Pinopsida; order Cupressales; family Cupressaceae; genus Sequoia; species Sequoia sempervirens. The sequence goes on from VDFB02140617.1 coordinate 7,311, forward strand.
CTGGTATGATTCTTAGGATGGTTATCCCCTTATTTTGACTATGTTTCCTTATTTGTATCCCGTCTATAATAGTTTTCTTGAGGCTAGTTGGAGTAAGGTGGAGGACTTCAAAATGGTTCAAGTTTTGGGTCAGGTGGAGGTGATGTGTTGGAAGGATTGTCAAGAGTGGCTGTCGAGTGGTACTGAGGAGGCACGTCAAGAGATAGCTAGGATTTTGGCTGGTAGAATGTGTAATTCCCTTAAACAAAGGGTAAATTATTTGTTTCCTCAAGTTACTTGGAGTTGGATAGACAATTTTTTGGGAGGGTTGGATTTCCTTGGTGGAAGTAGGTATGGAACGAATTTTCTTGTCCCAAATGTAATTTCTTCTTATGTTTGGTGGTCCAACATAGATGCCTTACCTAGGAGAATTTTTGGAAGAGAGGCTTTCAAGGTCCTTCTATCTATGTTCTTTATAATAATAGTGAGAAATGTACTTCTCATCTCTTCTTCTAGTGTCCTTATTCTCAAGAGATTTGGCACTTCTGGTTGGGGGATTGAAATCATGCCTATGTACATGTTGCATCTTTGGTTGAGTTTTGGGACAATTTGGGTAGACCTCTTGCTCAAACCTCTTTTCTTAGGATTGCTTGGGCTATTGGTCCTACATTCATTATCTAGCATCTATGGTTGGAAAGGAATCAAAGGATCTTTCAAAATATGAAAATGGTGGTGGTTCAATTATGGAAAAAGATCATTGGCATGTGGTTCAAGAGACTATTTTAACAAAATGTGATCTATCAAGTGTTGTGGATCCTAGTTATTTGGAAATTATAAGGAATTTTAATTTGGTTGATGGGGGTTTTGATAATTTTGTTGGTAGAGGACTTCGACTAACTGAGAATAAAATTCACCCATAGGGTAAGTGGCTTCCTCCTCCTTAGGGAATTATGAAGGTAAATACTAATGGTTCTTCTAGGGGGAATCTTGGGCATGTGGGAATTGGTGGTATTGGCAGGGACAGTGCTAGTGGTAGTGTGTTTTTCTTCTCGATTTATAAAAGGAAACATACTAATAACCTTATGGAGGCCCTTGATATTCTATTTTCTATTGAAATAGGGTGTTCTCCTTGTTCGAAAAGGATTATCTATGAGTCTAACTCATAGATTGTGGTGGACATGTTGAAGGAAAACAAGTTGGAGGAAGCTATTTGGTATTTGGCCATAATGGTTATGTTTCCTCTTTGAATCTATACCACTCTTTGGATTATGTTTCCTTCTATCATATTCCTAGAGAGTGAAATAGAGTGGTTGATTGTCTGGCCAAGTGGGCTTCAGAGCATGATGAGGGGTGGGATGTTAGAGATTAGGGATTTTTCCCACCAGACTATGTTCTAGGTTTGGAAAAGGTTATTTTGGATGACAGGAATATGTAATTGGCTCTCCTATGGGGTCCTTTGGGGACCCCTCCTTGCTTGTTGGTTGTTCTTGTATTCTTTCTTGGATATTCAATAATTTTTTACCCCCTTCCTTTTTTTAAAAAATAATAGAGGATATTACTTCTAATGAGGAAATCATCAAGGTTAAGGAAGACATTTCATTAGTGAATATGGAGATGAGTGGCCTAAGAGGAGATATATTGAGCATACAAAGCATTTTAAGTGCTTATATGAATGGACCAAGAAAGGATTTCTCAAGAAACCAAGGTGAATCATTCAATTATGTTACTCTTAATCCAAATTTTAATACTTATATGGGATCTATAAATTTGATACCAAAGGTGGATATGCGCAAGTTTGATGGCAAGGATCCACTAACATGGATAAACCAAATGGACATTTTTTTTATGTGCATCAAGTCCCAAATGGATAAAAGGTTACAATGACTTCCCTATATCGATGGCTTTGTACTCATCTACAAAAAAAGGGTCTCATTGTCTCATGGTCAATTTTTATGGAAGAGCTCCAATCATAGTATAGCAATAGTGTGACAAACAAATTCTTCGTCTAGCTAGCTAAACTTCAACAAAGAGGACTAGTCAAGGATTATATGAACAAAATTCTAAAACCTATACTTAATAGTGGAAATAATTACAAAGGATAACTTGAATGATTTATTTTTGGGTGGTCACAAGGATCACATTCAACATGAGGTGTGCATGTTTAGTCCTAGCACTATATTTGAGTCTTTTATCTTAGCATGTAGGGTAGATAAGTATTGGATTCCTATAAAGCAAGTGGCTAATGCGATAAGAGAGAAAGGATATTCAATACCTTATCTTCCCCAACCTACTAGGTTGACCCCATAATAAATTAAGGAGAAGAAAGCAAAAGGGTTGTATTTCAACTGTGATAGAAAATACAGTCAAGGACATAAATGCAATAAAAATAAATTGTTCTATATTAAGGTCCAAGTGAGGAAGAAGAGAAGGAACCAATATTAGAGGTTGAAAGGGAGTCAAATTAGAAATCACATGATTCCCAACCAATCATTTCTTGTCATGCACTTTCAGTTTTAGCACTCCACAAACTCTCAAGGTAGTGGGTTTCTTAAAGAAGTAGAAAGTAACAGTGTTGATTGAATTGGGTAGTACTCATAATTTCATTTGAAACAAAAATTTGGCTACTTATTTAAATTTTTTATATATTCATCTCTAGAGTTTCAAGTCTTGATTACAAATGGTGGTACTGTTAGTTGTTCTAGAAAATACCATAACATTAAGTTATCAATGGGAGATTATCACCTTGATATCCCAATGTATGCTATCTCCATGGGTGCAAAAAATATTTTTTTGGGAGTACAATGGCTTACTACATTGGGAGCAATTGAGATGAACTTTCAAAAACTATTCATGAGATTTCAATCAGAAGGAAAGGTAATAGAGCTAAGAGGATTAAAGGTAAAGGACCCACAAATGGTAAGCTCTCATCAAATGCAAAAGTTGCTTAAAAAAGGAGTTGATGGATTTGTGGCCCAATTATGTTTATTAGAATCCTATCAATGTAATGCTCCCACACATCCAAATTTACAAGTGGTATCAGGGCATGATCTTGGCATTATGACAAGGTATTTTTTTCAATTTTGGAGGTCATTTTGTGAAATGCATATCTCCTAGATTTTTGTGAATTTTTGTATGATTTTTAAGGGTTTTTGAAGAGCATACTAAATCAACTATAGTCCAGATTTTATAGAAATTTGATCAAAATTGAGTGATTTATTATAGAATTAGGGTTTTCGCCCAATATATTTAGAAAGCTCATATCTTATAAATTATATTGAATTGCTTCCTAATTTTTTTTGGGTTATTTAAGAAGTAAAATAGAAGCCTACAGTAAAATTTTTAGAGTAATTAGATCATAATTAAGTGATTTATTGCATAATTAGGGTTTCCAACAAATCCACTCTCAAAGTTGGAAAAACTTAATTTTTGGGAGATTTTTTTAGGAAAGTGCAACCTACACATTGGTAAGTTAATAAAAAAAATAGTATTTTGACTTCATTTGTGTGATTCATTGCAAACTTAGCTTTCTAGAACTTCTTCGCAACAAAAAGTAGCCACAAAAGAGAAGAAAAAGAAAAAGAACATGTAGAACAAGAAAAAGAGAAAGAGAAAGAACAAGAGCAAGAAAAAAAGAAAGACAAAGAGCAAGAATGACAAAAACAATAGGAGCAAGAGAAAGAGAAAGAGAAAGAACAAGAACAAGAACAAGAGTAGGAACAAAAGGAATAAGAACAAGAAGCAACAGTAGAAGAAGTGGAAGTAAAAAAGGAGATGAGAAGAAGAAAAAGAAAAAGTTAGCATTGAAGACAATGCTATTGTAAAGAGGAGGGCAGTGGTATGCCCTTACCCCTATAGTGTGTATAGTGTTATGAGAAGTTGGCTTGTGGCTACCTTAACTCTTAATTAAGTCATATTATCATTATTATATTGGTATTTAATTATTTAGGTTAGCCTAAGGTTTATATAGGGTTATCTTAGTTGGCTTGGGTAGTATCCTAGGCATAAGTATGGTATATATAGGAGGTATAGGTAGGTTATTATCATCATGTAGAGTATTTAGTTCTTATTGAAGAATATTGGAGGTATCCCCCTCAAAGTGGCATATTATTATCAAGTATGTACAACATATTTCCTATCATATTATTCTATTATGAAAGATATTTCATTACAAAGGATAGATCCAAGAACAAGTCCAAATAGCTATATATCAAGTAGAAATATCATAATTCCTTTGGCACATTAGTATATATTAGAAGGTGCATCTATAAACTAGAATATGTTAGCAAAGGAGGGAGCATAGACTTAAGATATGTGTTTATTCTCTTCAACGTTATATTCACAAAATTATCATCCTCATAAAAAATTTCTAGCATGCTCAATTATGAGAAACTAAACTTGTGGTGATGGGTTCTCACAACTCTCATTAACCTTAAATCTCTCTCAACAACAACCATCTTGGTGTGCTCCAAATCTTCCATATTCTTAAAATCCTTAATATTCTTAACAACCCTCATGGCAAGGTTCAAATAAGTTTCCCTCAACTTTTCCATTATGTTACAGTATCTCTCTTGTCATTCTTAATTTTTTTAATATTTTTTCTTCCAAGTTCATCTCCATAGCCATCTTAGTTTCTTCCAAAATCTCTCTCAATTTCTTATTATCTCCTTTTTTTCATGGGTGTTTTTGATTTTCTACTTCATTAATCGTTATTTTATCCTTAATGGATCAATCAAGCCCCTCCTTTAGTGATCGTATCTCTTTGGAATCCATTTTAAGATGCTTCCATTTTTTATTCATCATACCCTAATTTCCTTACCCCTCTCATAGTATAGGACCTAGTATTCTCTAACACAACAACAAACTTGGTTCTTTCTATTAGTAATCATTGAGTAATATATTTTTTCTTTTTATAATGCTTTTCTTTTGAGATCTAACCTATCATTTCCTCTTACCAGGGTCTTAGCAATAAAAATAAAATGTTAGATATAGCAAAATCATAGACCAATTATCTATGCTTATATTGTTCAATATTGTATATATACCCTATTCTAATGTGGTAAGAGGAAGATTACAACCAACAAAATGAATTAAAGTGAAGTGTGGTGGAGTACACAACAAATAAATTAGAATACATACACAATTATTCATCACATTCATATAAGAACATGTGTAAACCATCAAATACTTATTATCTATACTTGTGACATATTAACATCATTATCTTAGTACATGTTCATCTCTTATTCACATCCTTTATACATATAATATCTCTCTTATATGCAATCTAAGTCATTTCTTTGTATACTTATCTTATTCTCTCTCATCTAATCTATCTTATATATACATATTGTTACATACAGGAACATGTATCTCTTCCTTTTTATGACCCTTTGGTTCTATCAAATGTCAATTATAATTTTTGTATTTTAATTACACAAAATTTAGCCTTGTCCACATTTCTTATTCTGTTTTGTGGCTTTATCCTACCAATAACATCCCCTAGTTGAATCTATGTATTGTCCTTACTTGACCACCAATATTCAAAACTATTTTATCAATACAACCATTTTCCAAATTCTTCTCTCATTTGTCAAAATGATACAAAATTATTCTCTATTCTAGTGTTATGTAGGATGTATCCTTTAGAACCTTTGAATAGGAGAAATTTAAAGTGATATGTCCACCAAAAAAACCTAAATTTGATGTTGTGAATAATGACAGTCATAGTTGGAGTTAATTTCATTATACTAGGAATTGTTTAATTTTTTGAATAGGATAATATGGAAAATATACTTGTCGAGGGATTAGAATGTGTCTTGCTAGAGTTTTTTGAACCACCTTCCCCTACCACTAATTTGTATTTATCTTATTTTATCTCATCTTAGTGAATAATGATAGTCATAGTTGGTCTTAGTGAATATTGTACTAGGAGTTATTTATTTTTTGTATAGGATCAGATGGAGAAGATATTGATGGAGGAATTAGAATGTGCCTTGTTAGGGTTTTTTTTTTACCAAATTCCCCTACCACTAATTTTTATTTATCTAATTTTATCTCATATTATTTTTGTTATCCCTCCTATCTTTTTTCCACATGCTCTATTTTTCTTTCTTGTCCAATTATGATGTCTACTAGTGGTTCTTCCAAAGTTAATTATTCTACTTTGTTTGTGTTGTTTCTTCTACTAATAATGTAATACAAACCCTTTGTGTGGCCTCTATTGTTTCTTTCATATCCTTTTCCTTTATTTCCTATGCTTGGGATAAGAGAGTGTCCACTCTCTACTTTAATATAAGCTCCATGGCTTGCAATTATGCTAGTTTTTCTCTTCTTTTAGGTGAGAGATATGACACTATTTGTTCTAAGAACCTCCTTATTTATGTCATCTTCTAGTTGTGTCACCTCTTCCCTTATCCTCTTAATCATTTTGACCAACTCCCTAGAGAATCATTCAATTATCTACATGATGGAGCAAAAACTTCAAATGATATAATCTAACATCCCTCAAATCACCCGCTTTTTTATTTGAGACCAATGCATACATTTGTGTTTTCTTCAAGGGTGTGTCTTGTGTCAGTAAGGATTCATACAATATCTTGGCATCTATTATTTCTTTATTATCTTCTTTTTTTCTAGGGGTTTTTGTAGGGATATCCTTGTCTCGAGTTTTTGAACTTCACTAGTTTCTAATATGTTTATCTTCTCCTTATATGTTCCTTCTACACCCAAGGCTTATGCCATGGGTTATTTTCTTCCATATCTTCTTCCTCAACCAAAATTGAGTATAATTTCTTTTAGATTTTTGTTTTTCTTTTGGACATTTTTGTGAAGATTCTACCTCTCTTTTATTCTTTACTATATTCATTTGTAGTAGAGAATTCATTATTTATCTAATAGGTGATTCTTTTCCAATTGCTTGTGATTTATGTTTTTAGGATTGTTGTGGTTAGTTATATCCTTGTAGAATCTGCGGAGATCTCCTCTCAAGCTCTTCTTTTTATCACCTTAGGTTTTGGAACCCCTTATCTCAAACATAATGAATCTAGTTTTCAACCTCTTTGATCACCACACTTGTGTTTCTCCTACTTTGAGTGCTAGCAATGATTCCAAAATATCTATGATAGTAGGGGGTTTTGGATCTTTTGTGAAACCCCATTTCTAATTTAGTTTTTCTTTCCCTTGTCAACTTCTTATGTGTTTTATTCTTCATCCTTTTGTATACATACTCATTGAATGTCCCAAACATATCTACCTTAAGATACTTTGGAAATACCAATAGTGCATTTATGTTAGCTTCTGCTAACTCATCAATTATTTCTTTAATCTAGGAACCCATGAATCCCATGGTTGTATTTCTTATATGTACAAAGATTTGTATCCACTACAAAGGTGATTTCTTTCTAGTATTTTCACACCATTTCTAAAGATATGTGATTTCTATTCTACATCTATAATTGTAAGTTTTTGAAGAAACCCTAATAGACCTCATGAAATGAGGTGGCCTTCTTGAAAACATTTACATGTTTGTTTAACTATAATACATAAATGATTTATTTAACTTAGAAACACTCCCATATACTAGTAATTAACACAAAATTAAATGAAAGGAACGTAGTTAGGGTATCATACCTAAACCAGTAGTTTGTGTGTTTTTTATTTCAATATTCTCTAGTAGATGTTCATGAAGAACCTTCACTAGATCAAAATTATTCTTAATGAATATCATTTCATATGTAGTGGTTATGGAGGTCCCTATCACAGAATTTCTACTAATTTGTGCAATGAATATTGTTACCCATTATTTTATATCACACAATAAGGTTTATGATATCTTTGACTACTGTGTTCCTTCTATTAGATATTGTTATATAGTAAACTCCATAACTTGTTTATCTTTAAATTTTTCCTTGGTTAGGAGCTCCCCTTTATCACATAACACTATCACTATCTTGATGGCTTGCTTGGTGATTTTTTAGGGTTGATCTAAGTATACAAAATATGCACACATTTTAATTATCAAAGTGGCCCATTTGGTTCTTCTAGAAGTTTGGGAGGTCACCACATATATCTAACTGCAATTATTCTACCCTAAGATATTATGATAGGTATTTTTCTTCACCCATTGCTTATTCAACTTGTTAGGATTGAAACAAAATTTAGGGTTTAATAATCTTGTTAGGACTAACAAAAAATTTAGAGTTTATTACATATTTTACTAAGTCTTAAGCTTAAAACCTTAAAACCTAGGTTTCTTATTTATTCCCATCACTTTATCTTATACTCGACCGGTGACTTGCTCAACACATTCTTGATCTCTTAAATTGTCATGGTAAGCCTTTATGTTAATTGATTAGTTGGCCCCTTTTCCTAGTGACCACTTATGAGAAATTAATGTGTGTTCCTTTAAGTCACTTAAGTCATTTTATAATCCATTTGAAATGGTTCCTACCATGGCGCTAGTTTTCTACCACATGTCAAAATTTATTGCATAGCATTTGTTTAGGCCATCACAATTTTAAAAATTCCCAATCTTTCCAAAACCACACTCATTAGCTATTGTGACATTTGGCACTACATGTCATGTTCTTATTGCATCGTATAGTCCCTTTGAATCACAAATTCTAAGTATAGGTACCACCACAAGACCTTTCTTGCATGCTATTTGACACATGTCTCCTCATAAGAAAGCTCGGTCTATAAAGTTGAGGATTACTTTACAAGTGGCATAGTTATATTGTAGTGCATTATTTTAGTGTAACATATTTTCTATCATCCCGACTTTGTTCAAAATTATGACATGATGTGGCACCATGAGTCCCTAGAGAGCTATTGTACATTATTTTTTTTACCTCTAATACCAACTTTGGTGGTGGTAGGTTTAGTATTATTGCTACTTTAAGGGATCCACCACCATTCCTTCTTTACATATGGTGTTCCCTAATAAGGTACCAAATGGTACCACAAATGTATATTTTTTTAAGTTTAACGATATTTAGAGACTTCTACATCTCTCTAGCATCAATCTCAATAGTACATTCTTTAGTAAACCATAGACGATCCATTCATACAAGTAAAATTCCAAAATTTCATGGATTAAATCCTTTAAAATGTTGACCTTAAGTTAATTGGGGAGGTTGATCATCTATCTCAAGTATACACCTCACATTTTTCTCCTATTGCTCCTTCAACTATTGTACACACTCAAGCATCTAATGTGGACACTTTTGAGGAGATACAATATGGTCATCTAAATCTTCGTATTCTTTCACCAATTAACGTTTTAGAGACACGTGTTAACATTCCATCTCCTCCATGTATTGTTTCTTTTGATGAAACTAGTATTATTACATCAATGGCTTCTAATAATTTCATGCAACAAGACATTCATAGTCTTCTAGATATAGCTACATTGGATGAGTACTTGAAATACATAACATGTTTGTTTTAGAAGTCATATATTATAGACTTAGAGTACACTACTAAGGATACTCATCTCCTCTTTTATGTAAAGTTGATTAATTAAATTAAATCAATTAGCCTTAGTCGGTAATTCCTTCAACTTAATTAATTAATTAATTATTACTTAATCAATTAAGACTAATTAATCTCTACTACCATTTATTTAATATTTAAATCCACATCATCATTTATCCTTGTCTATTTAATCTTAGCCATTAAATCTATCTACATGGATTAAAATTTTAACTTTCCATCATTTATCATGTGTCCCCTATCCTCCTATACTCCCAAGCGTGACCATGTCGCCTTATCTCACTCCCTACTTACAAGTTTGAGCATGTACTCTTGGAAGCATCTTTGACTTCCACTTCAACCCTCCAATGCTACCATATGTTTGATAATGCTAAAATTTTCCATGAACCTTGCTCACACATGTTTGAATTATATTTTGGAGGCATGCTAAGCCTCCTAAGCCTCCTAAGCCTCCATATCACCCCTTGACCTTGTGTGCATATCTCTAACACATGTCGCCTTTCTCACACATGTGTGAGCATGCCTAGCTCTTACAACTCATTTATCATCTTGCCTCTCTTGCAACACTTGTCACAAAGCTAAGCCTTCAATCCATTCCTTCAGATTCCCCAAGTCGTAGCCCCCATTGAACAACTTATCTTGGCCCTTGATTTTCCTCATGAAAAATATATAAATTGGAGGCATCCCCTTCCATTTTATCATCTATATTTATGATATTCTTAAGCTACTCGTTTCATATCAATATGCTCTTATGATATCGTGTTGTCCATGTGATCATTCAACCCTAGTATCATGTTGCTAGTTTACTAAGAAACCACATTCCACCATCAATAAATCACAAATAGCACATCAAGTGCAGCATTGGGTGCATTTCACTTTCTCTCAATCGAAGGAGAAAAGAAAACAAGGTAAAAGGTTTCATTTGTTGCTTTTGAATCCTTTGTGTTTGCGTCATTTTTTTTTCCCTTGTCTTTAGATACAAATTCTAGAAGATACAAGATGATCTTCAATTTCCTTTTGGGAATACTTTTGGTTGACTAATAATTTTTGGAAATGTTATTGAGTATGGGGATATTTCTTCCTATCTTAAAAATTATTGGAGAGATAATGTTAACTACTAGATAAAAAAATATAAGAGTTATGGTAGATCTAGAATTGAGAAACCCTTGCCTAAATTTCTTGAGGTTAATGAGATGGCTCATTCAAATTTTCTAATTTCTTACAAAATCTAAAGCCCAATCGGAACCTGAATCAAAATATCTTCGGTTGAATCGTAAAGGTAATGAAATTTATTAAGTCGAAGGATGGTGATAATTTTAAAAAGGAAAAGAAAATATTCCTAAGATCAAAAATATAATTATGACAATATAATTCAACAATATATAAAAGACAATAACAACATTCCAATATATATTTAGAATAATAAAATAATAGAAATGACTACATATATATAGGCTTTGGGATGCATGAGCCAATATGGAAAGTGTCTCAAAAATATTTAGTGATTTGGAGGATCAAATCTACATGCATGAGCTATGATTTCAAGTAGACTCAACTTGAGAGATAGGTGGAACCTAACTACTATTAGTCAAGGACTTTTGATAGAGGTGGCATGTGCTCCCATAAATTAGGGAGATGAAATATGTGCTCAAATATTTCCTAATTTACATAAGTAAATAAATATTAATTATCTACGTAAACTTACCATAAGGTGCAACATGAATAATTGAACCAACACCCTTCTTAAGTGTAAGTTAGGAAATAAAATGAGTCCTAACAAGATAAGTCATGCTAGGTACTCATTACAATCTAATAGAATCTGATGATACAAAGAATAGAGTCTCCACCCCTCCCCACAAAAGAGGAGAAAGAGAAAACCATAGGAAAAAAACTCTATCCCAACGTGGGAATTGGAAGGACTAGATACCCCCCCAATAGTGAGCACCTCACACCCCTAAAAGAGCTCAAAGATGAAAATATATGCTCTTTGTAAATGGTTTGGTGAAAATATTTATAGTCTACTCCAATGTAGGATAGTAGTGAAGATCGATGGCATATTCTTGTATAATATATTTGATGTAGTTCATATGGATCTTAATATGTTTCATTTTTTATGGTCAATTAGATTTCTTGAGATTGCAATAACACTTTGCTTTTCATAGTAGATGGTGAACGATAATCAATAGGTGATGCCAAAATCCATTAGGATGTGATGAATCCAAATCACCTTTGTAGTAGCATTCACAGCCCCCTATATTTTTCCTTTGTAGATGAGAGGAGCAGTAACATGTTGCTTTTTCTTTACCAACATATAGGACCAAATCCAAGGTGAAAGTTGTAGCCAAATGTGTACTTTCAATATTCAAATTCACCATCAACCAAAATCTATGTATATAACTAAGTTGGCATCTCAACCTGTTGCATAGTGTTTATGAAATGAGTGTCCCCAATACATAGTGTGGTTTACATTTAGCATATTTTCAATGAAGCTCATAAGGTTTTTGCATAACACAAGAGATAATACCAATAACATAAGAAATTTTAAGATGATTATGTGTGATGTACATGAGACTCCCCATAAGTTGTCGATACAAAGTGACATCAACAAGAGAAGTCAAACAATAAGCCTCAAATTTGATGACTAAAAGAAATGGTGTTAGGGTGGGCTTACAAGAAACCATCTAGAACCATGAGAATAGATCAAGAGCATATTTTGGTTGATCAATAATTATCCTTAAATCAATCCAAGCGATCTCAATCCCAAGTGATTAATGTAACAATTACAAGTCTATCACAAAAAAAATTGTCATGTAGAGTAGATTGTATGGAGCCAATCATCTAGATGAACTTCCTATGATGATCAAGTCATATAATTACAAGACCAATAGGAGATTTTTTTCATCTTATCATATGATGTCGATGGTAGGGTTGGATTGACATCTATTAAAACCAACAAAAAAGAAATAAGGTATCCATCTTGGCATGACAAGCCCTAAGGGCTTGTTTAAGGCCATAGAGGACCTTTCAAATTATGCATACTAAGGAAGTACATGAATGAAGTCTTATGGTTGTTTCATATAGGTTTCCTCTTATAGATCACCATAAATAAATGAACTTGTTACATACATCTAATATATGAGACAAATATGAGTGGAAAAAATGGCTAGAGTGAGGTAGATGGAATTCATTTTGGCAATAGGTGAAAAGGTCTAAATATAATAAATGCCAAGAAATTATGAGAATCCTTTAGTGACAAGTTGTTCTTTATATTTTTTGTATACTTGGTTCAAAAGATATACTTGCATCGAACCATTTTGTTCCCTTAGGAAGTGGGATTAGATCCCAAGTGTGATTGTTGATCAAGAGTATTCTTCATTCTTAGCTACCTCCCATTTAGAAATACATTTTTCTTTCTCAAATATTTATGGATTGGATGCTTGAGCTATGCATGCATGATACAAATCCTCATGATATGATAGATCTAGTACATCATTTCTAATGGATCCCTAATGGATGTACCTAGTACGTATAAGGTCTAATGGGTCCAAAATGGACAAGCAGCTAAAGTGAAAGCATGCCTATGTGTTGGAGAATCTATTTTAGAAGGTGGAGTGGGTAGATGAGGCTACTCTATCTCTAATCAAAATCATTATTTGGATGAAATCCTTGTGTGGAGGATGAAAGGGAAATGTCAATATTCCTCAAACTTGACACTTCTTGCAATGATCACATCGTGGGTATCTGAATTCCAAATTTGATACCCCTTGACTCTATTAGGATAACCTATAAATATAAAAGTCTTGCTTTGTGGTTCCATTTCCTTTAATTTTTCTAAAGGTATGTGGGCCCAAGCTAGAGATCTGAGAACTCTTAAGTGCTTAACCAATGGTTTATGATTTCCCCTTCCATTAATTGAAGTGATGTCTTTTAAAGCTTTATGAGGAGTGTGATTTTGTGTGTAGTTAGCATAGTTTATTGGCATGACCCAATACTATAGTGCTAATGATCAATATTGTATCATGCAATTAACCATTTCTTTCAAGTTCCTAATATTTCTTTTTCTTATGGACCATATGGAATAGTGTGTTACATATTGATCCTTTTTGTTGAACAAAAGTCCTTAAACTAAGGGTTGAAATATTCCTTTCTATTATCAATGCAAAGGTTTTTTATGACCTTACCCATTTATTTCTTAGTTAAGGACTTGAAGTGTTGAAACTTGCCAAATATTTCATTTTTTTGTGAAGATAGACCAAGTAAAATTTGAAAAATTATCTATGAAGATGAGATGTTAACATTTTCTAAAGAACAAAGTAGAGAAGGTGCCCTCAAGATGACTATGTATCAACTCAAGCACTACATAAGTTTATGTTGCCTCTCCTTTGTCCCATTTCTCTTCAAGATGTTTTCCTAAGGTACAACCATTACAAATACCTTTGGAGAA
>VDFB02140618.1:0-12054 GCA_007258455.2 Sequoia sempervirens
AGAGACACAAAAATAAAGAAACAAAGAATTGGAGCAAAGGAAAAGGGGGAAGATGAGAGAAAGGAAGGCTGAAAGAGAATCAAACTAGGTAGAGAGGGAGACATTAATATTATAGAGACTAGCAAGAAATAGAAAATAGTAGAGGAGATATTTATGTAGCAATGAGAGAGGGAGATTGAAAGGGAATAACAAAAAAATTCTTAACAATTGAAGGTTACTCAAAAGTAGGTGGATAGATCATAAGGAAATAGAAATAAGAGTACACCAACGAATCCTTTTCCACCAAAACATCCCATTTTAATGGAAATGCTCAATATTTTTTATCCATCCTTTGTTGATCTTAGCATCCTACAAGTTGGGTCTTCCCCAGGCTTCTCTGAATAGCTACATTTTAATTTAGAGGAAAATTAGGCATTGCTTTCCCATATAGCAAGTTTCCTGTAGAATAATCCACAATCACTAACATCATCTCTAGTTGGAAATGATTCAAGTGATACCTAACATTAAGGACAATCTCTTTTTCCTCAATCTAAGGATATCTAATTAGGATGGTTGATGTCATTTCTTTTTTGAAAAATTTAATACTTCATTGTGCCCTAATTTCTTAGTCACAACTTTATTCAAGTTTGTTTGTCTGACTATACAGTATATGTATTTGATAACTTTCAATATATTATTAAGTTTGTTTCTATCATGGCAATTTTATGCAAATAGTTTTGTAATGTTATTGCATGTAGCAATAATGGTGAAGAGGTAGTACATGGAATAATTTTTGGTTTACATCTATATATATAAATACATATGCAATCATATACATACATACATACATGCATACATACATACATACATACATACATACATACATACATACATACATACATACATACATACATACATACATACATATATATATATATATACATACATACATACATACATACATAAATACATACATACATACATACATACATGCATACATAATTTTGGAAAAATGAAGAATATTGACTATCTCTACAATTTTGTGTTGTCATTGATGCCACTATGTTGTGTTTGCAAGCTTAAGACAATGTTTGATCTGATATTTTGGTCTGGTATTTGAATTGGTACTTGTGCTACTCTCTTTAGTATTCTTGTTTGCATTTCTCCATAGTTACTAGTTAATGCTTGTGGTTTTGAGAAATGGTTTGTAAGCATCAAGAGCATGTACTCTCAAGATCTCACGTATCCAGTGCTAGTACAAAATGTGTTACAATGAAATAATTTTTCTATGCGGATATATGTGCGACCTATTTTAGGTCCTTGTCGACATAATGTAGCATGTTGGAGGTTTGAATTATCTTCTTCAAATATCTTGTGAATGTTTGTAGCCAATAGTAAATATTTCTTAACTGCATATAATTAGGCTGACCTAATTGATGCTTGCGGGAAAGATCAAGTATATAAATGAATATGATGGACAACCTTTTCTGATAAGACATAGCGAGACAGAGACAAAAGAATAGCAGTGTAAGCAAAAAGATGAAGTGTATTGAATCAGTCTATTGAGCATCACTGAAACTGCATCAACACTTGTTAGGTGCATTGTACTTAGTTCATTTTGGCTGTAAATCCCAATTTTGTTTTTTCAATCTTTTTGTAGGTAGTGAGCCTCTCTTGTAAGTAGTGAGCTTTTATATTTGGACAGTGAGCCTTTTTATTTTTAGTTTGGAACTACTTTATACTATGAGTTAATCCTCACCATGGTTTTTCCCTCCTTGGTTTTTCCACATAAAAATCTAGTGTTCATTGTGTTGATTCACTTTTGTTATCTTTGCTCATACTTAATAACAGATAATGTGGTTATGGAATTGATATGTGTTGTAGTTTTATGTTTGAATTTTGGGACAACTGATTCACCTCCCTCTCAGTTGTCCTACCTGTTTAACAATTGGTATCATATGTTTGGTTCCTTGGTCTAGAGCTTAACTGCTTAAGGAGGATCCTAATGGCTAATTAGATGGATGATAAAGAACAACTCCAAACTATACTTAAGGATCTTGATAGAGTTGAAAATGAAAACATAGATCTGAAGGAGAATTTGGGTGAAGCAAATGAATGTGTTTGGAAGCTGAAAGAAAAATTAATGAAATTCAAGGAAAGGCATAGAGAAGTGAGCGAGTAGTTGAGACAAGAGATAATTGGATTGAAAGTGACAGTAGAAGAGAAGAGAATTGAAGAATGTCTAAATAAAATGGTGTAGAACAAATCCAAAGAATGCTCTAAACTTGAATAGAAGATAGTAAACTTGAGGATTGAACTGGAAAAGGGAAAGCTCTGTGAGAATAATTTCAAACCAAGTTTTGATAAGCTTGGAGAATTGCTTGTTGGACAAAAATAAAATAAAGAAAAATTGGTTTAGGAAATAATGTAGGTAAAAGTTCAAAGGACAATCAGAGGATTCAAGATAAAGGAAAGCATAAGAGAAATTCAAGAAAATTTACAAGGAGACCACCCATGAGATAGCCTAAAGCACAGAGGTATCCCTCTTTCAATGGTATTTATTTCTTATGTAATAAATATGGTCACAAGGCAACAAATTGCAGGAGCAAGAATAATCAGTTTTCTAGACCCTTCACTAGAAAATGCTTTGAATGTAAGAAGGTTGGACATAAGGCTACCAAATGCAAATCACTAGTGAGAGTGATAAGTCAGGTAATGAGGAACATATTTAATGAAGGAATAATGAATCAATTCTTTAATGGCTATTGTTATACTTGTAACAAATTTGGACACAAAACAAATCAATGTAGATTGAGAGGAAATGGAGGATAGAGTAAGTAGAAAAATATCATTTGTTATAATTGCAATAAACTAGGACATATTTCAAGGGATTGTAGAAGTAAGAAAGAAAAGATGTCTTCTCTGGTAGAGAAGAATGATCTAGTAAAGAAGGTCAACAAAGAAGAAATGAAGCAAGAGATGAATAAGTTATGGAGGAAGAAAGAAGAAGAAGAATTTTAAGCTACTATTGCACCTGTGCCCTCATCTAGTACGGATGAATCCTCTAGGAATTAGAACGAGCATGGCCTCAAGTGGAGCATTATCAAAAAATTATGAAAACCCCTTAGATAAATGGCATTTTAGAGGCTGGCTCGAGGACGAGATGCGAAGAATGTACAATCAGAGGTTGTGGAAAAGAACCAGAAGAAAGCATGTGGTCATGATGATTTGTGGATCGAATCAGGGTTTTCTGTGTTAAGAAGAATGTTTTTAGCATCTTTTTGATGCTTGATGCATTTAATGCATTTAGGGTAAAATCAATGAAGTATAAGTTGAAGTTTGTTCAAAGCCTCTAGGTTAATTGTGCATTTGGAGAACTTAGAAGGTGCCCTAGAGTGATCCTAAAGTAGGCGTGAAGCAATTATGAATGGCTTTCGAAGAAATTGACTCAAGTAATCTATAATTCATTTCCTTGATTGTAGAAAGGGAAGGAAGGAAAAGTGAAGAAGTCTCGATTAAAAAATTAAAGAAATCATAGAGATGGACAAAGAATCGAGTGGTGCCATCCCTTTGAAGCTGAAAAGAGTGGAGTTAGAAGAAATTGATCATAGGAAAATGAAAGAAATGGAGCTAGGGCTAAGAGAATTTGAATTATAGAACATCAAAATCCTAGGTAAGGATTTATGGAGTGAACTTTCGTGGGTTGTTGAAAATGAGTTTATTTTGTTCTTATTGATTCATTTCAAGAATGGAAGTATTGTATTGGACAAACCCTAGTTAGTTATGAAGGAAGCAATCTAGGCGATGTGGGATTATGTGAAGTATTGGAGAACAACTAGAAATAAATAGGCCAAGTACAAAGATATTAGGAGAATTATTTGGTATTAGCAAAGACCCTTAGCTTTAATAAAACACTCTCAAAAGGAATTTGGTATATTTGTGTATTAATTATTTATTACAAAGATCTATTTTGAAATCTGAAGGATTCCATGCAGTGGAGTTTACATTATTGATTTGAGAGGAGCAGAAAAATTTGATTTTGTGTAACTTGTTTGCTTATAGCGAATCTTTCTAAAAATGTTTGTATATTTTATTGAAAGGCCCAAGTTGTCCCTTTTGTTTGAATCTCTTAAATGCTTAGGAGGTGTTTTGCACTTTTTTTGTTTAAGGAAAGGATAATGTGGTATGGGAATATGGGATTCCTACTGGAAAATAGGTTTACAGATATCTTGAAGCGTGGGAAGATAATGCAAGTATGTGTAAAGCCTTTTTCACATCCTCGAAAACAAATATTTGCTCTGGTACATCTACTTTGAGTTAGTTTGAGGTGGGATCTTCCTCTGGTGAGAAGGAAATGGAGGTTGTCATTAGTGACTCCTCTAGAATAAAAAAGGAAGAAAATTATAACTGAAGATATCATTGACATTTTAGAAGAAAAGGAGAAATTATTGTCTGATGACATCCAGTCTATGATTATTGAAGGAACAATGAAGAAGATTGGTGAATTATGGAGTGCAACATCTCCTATTGACAGAATGAAGATTGATGATGCTTTTTTAGAATATCTACTTCATAAAGGTATTGGAGTGTTAGCTATTTCTAATTTCTTGCTAGAAAATCTAGTTGAGATTGTTGAGGAAAGGATGTTGCTTGAAGGTCTAGAAGGACATAAGTTTGAAGCTTTGGTTGAAAAGAGGTGTGTTAAAGCTACAGGGAGACTGCCTAAATTGATAGTGGAAACAAAGAAATGCATTAAGGAAATTTTGGATATTTACGTGCTGGTGGCTCTGTAGTGAATAACTTTAAGATTAAAATTCAAAACAAAGATTGAAAGTGAACAACATTGGAAGAATTTTATCTTTGAAGAAGACTCTGAAAGAAAAGATTGAAATTCGATGAATTACAAATTGAAGGCGGTTGTTGTACAATTCGAAAGACAGATGTAGTGAAAACAACTAGTTTCTTACTTTTTTCCAAAGAGATTGTTTAGACTCAGATTTAAATCTTTCATAATCTGTTGATACAAAAACTGAAAGACAAGATTCCATATTGGTCACCCGTCATTTTACCACTCACATTGGTTTGGAAAGCACTTTTTACAAAATGGATTAAACCACTTTTAATTAAGAAGAAATTGTGTCGATTCTTGAGAAGGTATAAGAAAGTGTTCTGAATTGAAGGTGTGGATTTCCACCCTGATCTAGGATTTATATTTATTCGATATGGAGAAGATGAAAAGGAAAAAAGAGGATTAGTGAATTGGTGTTTGGGAATTTTGGATGGTTGAAATCTTTTTTTCACCATGAGTAAACCGTTGTTTATATCCTTTTTGGCCACCCTTTGCCATTGATGTCAAAGGGGGAGAGAGTTAGAGTATGGGGAGAGTTTGAAAGAGAAGTTTTTTTTACATTTTTCCACCAATGAAAAAGGGGGAGATTGTTGGAAAAATAAAGAATATTGGCTATCTCTATAGTATTGTGTTGTCATTGATGTCATGGTGTTGTGTTTGCAAGCTTAAGAGAGTGTTTGATCTAGTATTTTGGTCTAGTATCTGAACCGGTACTTGTGCTACTCTCTCCAGTATTCTTGTTTGCATTTCTCCACAGTTACTAGTTGATGCTTGCGGTTTTGGGAAATGGTTGTAAGCATCAGGAGAAAGTACTCTCAAGATCTCGTGTATCCATTGCTCATACAAAATGTTTATTTATTTTTGCAATTGAAGTCTATTCCTAGTTGACTTCTTGGGGTAATTGTGTTGCAATGAATTAATTTTGCTATGTGGATATATGTGCAACCTATTTTAGGTCATTGCCGACATAATGTAGTGTGCTAGAGGTTTGAATTATCTTCTTGAAATATCTTGTGAATTTTTGGAGCCGAAGATAAATATTTTTCAAGTGCATCTAATTAGGGTGACCTAATTGATGCTTGCGAGAAAGATTAGGTATATAAATGAATATGATAGATAGACTTTTGTGATAATACATAGTGAGACAAAGATAGAAGAATAGTAGTTTAAGTGAAAAGATAAAGTGTGTTGAATTAGTCTATTGAGCATCATTGAAACTACATCATAACTTGTTAGGTGCATTGTTCTTAGTTCATTTTGGCTATAAAGCCCAATTTTATTTTGTTAATATTTTAATAGGCAATGGGCCTCTCTTGTAAGCAGTGAGATTTTGTATTTGGAAAGTGAGTCCTTTCAAGGCAATGAGCCCTTGGTAGTGAGCCTTATTATTTTTAGTTTGGAACTACTTTATACTGTGAGTTAATCCTCACCATGGTTTTTCCCCCCTTGGCTTTTCCATGTAAAAATTTGGTGTTCATTGTGTTGATTCACTTTCTGTTATCTTTGCTCATACTTAATAACAGATAATGTGTTTATGGAATTGATATGTGTTAGAGTTTTTAAGTTTGAATTTTGGGACAACTGATTCACCCCTCCTCTCAGTTGTCCTACCTATTTAACACATACATACATACATACATATGTATGTATGTATATATATATACATACATATGTATGTATGTATGTATGTATGTATGTGTGTATGTATGTGTGTATGTATATGTTTCTATGTGTATGTATGTTGTAACGCCCCGCCACACAAACCCCATAGGACAACTACAACAAATACATACTATTTTTTTTTGAAAATAAAAATGCAACAATGCAACAAATAAACATTTATACAACATAGATATAACATAAAGCATTAACCTAATCCTATGGGGTACATGGTGCATTACTTAAACGAACCCAACAATTAACGATAAATGATACTAACTAAAATGAAAGAAAGAAACGAGAATAAAACATGATATACGTACAACAAGAATAAGATATAAATTCATAAACATAAATCACATAATACTATATTCATCTTCAGAGTTCAAAGTTACAAATGTGGAATATATTTCCATAGATACAACACAATATAAATTCAAAGTTACATTACAAGGCCACTTCCCTTATAACATTGGGAAGGGTACAATCAATAATACAAAAGTACAATAATGAAAGAGAACTCTTCATAGGTACAATCTTCTCCGTGCAAGCTCTGAGATCACTACAACTGCATCCATGCCATGATCACAATTGGGGACCCAATGGGTGCATTGCACGCTTCCACCTGACCGTGTGGACCCAAAGGAACACCCCCCATGCAAGGAGTCAATAAGAAAGAACCCTCGGCCACAAACTCAAACATAAAGGACACACATCACAAGACTCAAGCCCATGAACAACATAAACATCAACAGTAAATAAAAAATTAAAACAAATAAAACAACTCCAAAGACATGAGAACAAGGGAAACAAAGGGGCATAATGGGAGAGTGTCATCACATGGCCCTCATGGATTCCCCAGACTACCTATAATATAGGAGCCACCTCCATCTATGGTTAACCAGACATCCTGTTTCAAGGTGTCGCCCCATAGGGTGACTCATGTAGAGCCATCCACCTTTTGTGAAGACATGGTAGTGACCTTACCAACCAGGTCTTCCCACCCATCCTTAGCCTTTGGGAGCACTAACGATAGGGGTGAGGTGTATATTTTTATCTTGTTATGTGATGACTAACCCAACCCACTAAGTAAATTAATTAGGTTTTCACTTAATTAGGGAAACTCTTTCAAGGGTGACCACTTGTACACTGGCCCCAAGAAGAGCCACTCTCCCCTATGGTTTCCCTAAAACCAAAACCAAGAAATAGGTATCATAATGTTCAACCAAAAGAATCATAACTCACAATATGGTACCACCCACAAATTCCCACATGGTATCAACAGGAACCAAAAGTATGCAACCATAGAAATGCATTCACACTTTCCCTAACCTCTAGAGATAATGCTAATCCATACAAGAACAAAGTAAAATATCACATCCAATTAAATAACACCATATCATTAACTATAAGGAGTTTATATAATAAATCATCCAATTCTCAATCAAATAACCATTTTCTTCAATTAAAAATCAAAGTAAGGAAATTCACTAATACTTCTATTCATCCCAAGCACAATAATCAATTTAATAAATATCTTCCTACACTTAAAAAATTCATTTATTAAATATCTAAGTCTAAAAACTTGCTAAAAAGCTAATTAAAGAGCAGCAATGATAATTCCATGATTTATCTAAACATAATAAAATAAATTTTCTTTAAAAAAAATAAAATAAAGATACTAACTAAATTTATTAAAAACCAATTATAAATCATTCACTAATTTCAATTTTTTTAACTATATTTTATTTTCTGATTTTAAATCTTTTCCACACAAAATATTCTAAATTCTGATTTTTCTAAGATAATGGAAATCTAATCTTTATTTTAAAAATCAGTTCAAAGTAAAAAGCAGATTTAAGATATTAATCTTCTAAGTTCAAAATCTAATTATAAAATTTATTTCTTTTAAACAACTATTATGATATATCACAGTACAGTTTGACTGGAAAATAATGAAATCAAATTCTACAGTATATTTTAAATCACAAATTTCATTTTCCTCAGATTCTAAATGTAAACTTAAGAGTGAGGAACATTTCGAAAATGAAATTTTACACAGGAAATAACATTTTCCTTTATGAATTTTTTTCAGGAGAATAACTGTTTATTTTCATTGTTGCTCACATTCCTATATACACTACATGCATATATATATATATATACTATATATCTTGAAATAAATATATAATCAATTCATCCTAATCACTACTACAAAATTTTGAAGCCTAAATGGTAGAATAAAAATATATACACATACATATATACATATATATATATATATATATATATATATTTACACATATATATTAAAACCTCCACATTAATATTTAAAAACTACATAACATAATAAAATATCATATCTATGTTTATTTTATCCAACAATTTTCTCATGAAAGAAATAAAGTAACAAAAGAGAAGTGTAAAAATTTCCAGAGTGCTCGAATAGGAAAAATACAGTGAATGAAAGGGTTCTCAGATGAGAGAGATTTTCAGAGGTTTAAAGCTGAGAAGATTCCAAAGACAGAGGGAGTCGAGATTTCAACAGGAATTCCAGAAAGAAAATTACAGAGAGGAAGGAGAAATCTATAGACAAGAAGAAATAATTACAGAGAATGGGATCTTCCCAAACACACAAAAAACATATTTTCTCTTTCAAACAAAATTTTCTTTCTCCTTTTAAAAACTAAATCTACAGAGATCAAATTATGAAATTTGAATTACCTGAAGTCCTACGCAAAGCTCGATTTGAGGACGAAATGATGCATGACTCTAGCCAGATGCAATCTTCCAAAATATGGAGATTCAAAACCCCAACAGCAATGGATTCGACAAAAAAACCAAGTGCAAGCCAAAAACCAAATCTTCTCAAATCAAATCGACGAAAAACCACACAGATTACTAATCCTCTGAAAAAATTTCAACAATTTTTTTGAGTTGCAGACATTTTTTCATTTTTCTGTCATAAATTTTCTGACAAATTTCCCATGCAAATTCCACTTAACCCACCATTTCTTCCATTTTCCAATTTTGGAAGAAGAATCTTCCATAATTAATTTACACAAAAAAAAATTCCTTCTAAATATTTTAATTTCATTTTCATAAAATTAATTTTTGAAAAATATTAACAATTAATTAGTAATAATTTTAAACAACATTTCACTTAATTATAATTGAAGTTTAAAATTTATTTTATTAAATCACCTTTTTCTAATTAAAACACATAAGAGAATGATTTCCTTAACTTTATTTCTTTTCAAACTAAAGCATAATAATTTATCTAACTATTTATTTAATTTAATGATTTAAATTAAAGGATAGCTTCACATTTTAGAATAACAATAAAAGTGTTAATGTACACCATAATTTTCTAAAGTATTAATATCATAAGCAATATTGATCCTTTCATTAATTTAATATTTTGCACCATAGACTAGCATTTAATTTAAATCATAAAGCACTAGACCAAGCCATAAACACACTTATAAAACTCATGAAATAAAATGATTTAATTAACAACCATACCCACATGAACGAAGTACAGGGACGACATGAACAATCTCAGACCAACTACTGACATAGCGGGGGTACTTTCTTACCAACTCCCTAACCACATCAACCATTGGGTATGTAGGATGTGCTCAGACCTGACAATGTGAGTGGAGTCGGTACCCGGTACCTACATTCCTACTTAACACAAAATGTCAAACAACATATACATATGCAAACAATTCATAGTCAAACACATTGTGAAGGAGAGTTGCGGTGAGGCAGGGTGCTCATAGATGAGCAATGCCATCCCGTCTTCTTCATCCAAATCAAATCCAATAAATAGAATCTAGGCATCACATCATAAAAATAACTCACAAAGTAACACCATCATAACATGAGTATCCCACACATAAGTCCAACTATCATAAGAAAATAAGCATAACTATCTGCCACACCCAACACATGGCAAAAAAGCTCTCAAACAAAGTATCAAATATGCATCAAAACATAACTAGAAATCACATTGAAGCAAAACACACACACCACAATAGTATCAGAGTATCAGAACATGAGAGGCACTACATCCTCCCCCCTAGAAATATGCTTACTCCTAGAAGCCATAAAACAAATAACGAAAAGAGGCTCAAATGCGGGATGCATCCTCCCATGTCGCTGAAGTCTCATCATTCAGGTCCCAATGGACCCACACCTGATCAATCTCTTTTCCCCTGAGCAGGAGTCTCCTATGTTGCAGAGTGGCCATGGGCTCTAGTGCGAGCTACCCATCCTCAACCTGAAGAGCATTCCAATATAGTACATGAGATAAATCAGGAAAATAAGGCCTAAGAATGGAAACATGGAACACATCATGTGAATGTGTGCAACGATGTGCGACAAGGCTAAATGGTAAGCAATGGGTCCAATCCCCTCTAGAACCTCAAACGGACTCAAAAAATGAGGTACCAACTTGGAGCCTTTTCCGTAATGGATAAGGCTCTTTCGTGGACGCACATGAAGGAACACACAATTGCCAACTAAAAATTGACAATCAACCCTATGAGCATTAGCGTATTTCTTCTGCCAATCCTAAGCCACTACCAAGTTCTCTCTGATGCGAGCAACTTGCTGCTCCATTTCCTATACAATCTATGGCCCAAGAAGAATCATGTCCTCCAAACGGTCCCAACTCAAAGGTGTTAGACATGGGAAACCATACAAAGCTTGGAATGGTGGTATCTCGATCAAACTATGGCAACTGTTATTGTAGGAAAACTCAACCAAATGCAGATAGTCTTCCCATCAAGACTGTTGATCCATAACATACATGCAGAGCATGTCCTCAAGAACCTAATTGACCCTTTCAGTCTGACCATCTATTTTTGGATGGTAAGAAGAACTATAGTACAATTGTGTTACCAGGGCACACTACAATGAGGTCCACAACGGAAAAGTGAACACTGGATCTCTGTTAGAAATGATTCTTCATGGAATCCCGTTTTGCCTCACAATGTCATCCATGAAAATTTTAGCCATAGATGATTCAATATAGGAATACTGAATAGGGGAGAAATGTGCCACCTTGGTCAACCTGTCAATGATTACCATGATAGCATCATGCTGACATGCAGCCATTGGTAACCCAACAATAAAGTCAATAGATATAATATCCCATTTCCATTATGAAACAAAATTGGGCTGCATAAGACCTATTGGATGATGGTGCTCTGTCTTCACCCTCTAACACTCTAGGCATCTCGCCACAAGATCTATTATATCCCTCTTCATCCCTGCCCAAAACTACAATGGACGAAGATCTACATACATTGTTTTAAATCTGGGATGAGCCGAATAAGGATCCTATTGGGCTTCAGACATGATTAGGGTACAAAGACCCTCTGAGGAAGGAACATATATGTGACTCGAACATCGCAAAAGTCCATCAGACTAAAGAGTATAACTAGTAAACCTTCCCTCAAGCACTCTACCTGACTCCATCTCTGACTTCACCTCCTACAACTAGCTATCTGAAGGAAGTGCTCCAATAATATGACCTTTTAGATCAACCTCAAGAGTCA
>VDFB02140618.1:12154-69737 GCA_007258455.2 Sequoia sempervirens
TAACCATTGGAGACGCTGGTAGGTCTCATCGGGTTTTCACCGTGATGGATAATCGTTGGGCTGATCACTAGGGCACTGTGGTGGAATTATTAGGTTTGTTGTAGGGCACTCCTATTTCTATACTTTTTTATTGTAGTGCATCAGATTCCTTTATTTCCCCTTTTGTTGTTAAGCATTGTAATCTGGTTGCAGAAAATCAAGGTGTTAAGTGGCATGTTGAATTAGCTTCTGGGGCAAAAGTGTTAGTGGAGTCTCTTGTTTGAGGATGTAAGTTGGAGTTTGGTTCAGTTGTGACTTCAGTGGATTTTTTGATTCTTCCCTTGGGTTCTTATGATGTCATATTGGGGATGGATTGGTTGAGTGCACACTAGGCAACAATTGATTTTTTTCGTAAGTCTGTTCATTTTCGGGATGATTTTGGAGGTGAGGTTGAAATTGTTGGCATTCAAAAGCCTGTCTCCTTGAGGATTATCTCTGCAATGTAGTTGAAGAGGTTTTTCCGTCAAGGGTGTCAGTTGTTCGTTGTCTCAGTTAGTGACCTGGATATGGAGGAGAGTCTAGAGATAAATTTGGATGATTATCCTCTCCTGAAGGAGTTTTCTGATGTGTTTCTGAGTGAGATACCTAGGATGCCACCTAAGCGTGACATCGACTTCTGAATTGATCTTGTTCCAAGAGCTGAGCCTATATCTAAGGCTCCTTACAGGATGACAACTTAGGAGCTTCAATAACTCTGGTTGTAGTTGGAAGAATTGCTCAAAAAGGGGTTTATCCATCCTAGTGTTTCCCCTTGTGGAGCACTGGTCATTTTAATGAAAAAGAAGGATGGTTCACTCCATCTGTGTATTGATTATAGGCAATTGAACAAGGTGATAGTGAAGAGTCGCTACCCCTTGTCAAGGATTGATGATCTATTTGACCAGATCAAGGGAGAAAAGGTGTTCTCTAAAATTGACCTCAAATCAGGATACCATCAGTTGCGGATTGTTGAGGAGGATATTCACAAAACTGCATTTCATACCTAGTATGGACATTATGAATTTACTATCATGTCATTCAGGTTAACTAATGCACCCTCAGTTTTCATGAGCTTAATGAATGGTGTTTTCTTAACCTATTTGGACCATTTTGTGCTCATATTTATCGATGACATACTTATCTACTCTAGATCCATGGAGGAGCATGAGGAACACCTGAAGCTGATGTTGCAGTGCTTGAGAGAAAACTAGTTGTTTGCAAACTTGAAAAACTATGAATTTTATAAGTCTGAAGTGAAATACTTGAGGCATGTGATCACCGGAGAAGGCATCGCCATGGATCCCTCAAAGATCCAAGCTATTATAGATTGGCCTGCTCCCAAAAATGTTCCAAAAATTCATAGCCTTATGGGATTGGCGACCTATTATCGGTGGTTTGTTCAGGGTTTCTCTAGGGTTGCACATCCCATCACCTCTCTGTAGAGGAAAGGAAAGAAATATGATTGGTCAGAAAAGTGTCAGTTGGATTTTCAAACTCTTAAAGAGAAGGTTAATAGTGCGCCTATTCTTGTTGTTCATGATCCAACTCAGGACTTTATGGTTTGCACAGATGCATCCTTGGAAGGGTTAGGGGCTGTTTTGATGCAGGATGACAAGGTGATAGCATATGAGTCACGTAAGCTCAAGGACCATGACCTAAATTCCCCTACTCATGACTTGGAGTTGACCGTAGTTTTTCATGCCTTGGTAAGGTGGAGGAATTTCTTGTTGGGCCATAGGTTTGAGCTGCATAGTGACCATCACAGTTTGCAATACATTTTCACGTAGCCGAATCTTAATGCTAGACAAAGAAGATGGATGGAATTTTTTTGTGAGTATGATTTTGAAGTGAAATATATTCAGGGTAAGGAGAATGTAGTGGAATATGCTCTAAGACATCGCTATCATGAGTTATCCTCTATGACTCTTGCGGTTGATCTAAAAGGTTAGATTCTTGTAGCACTTCCTTCAGACAGCTAGTTCTAGGAGGTGAAGTTAGAGATGAAGTCAGGTAGAGTGCTTGAGGGAAGGTTACTAGTTATACTCTTGAGTCTGATGGAATTTTTCGATGTTCGGGTCACATATATGTTCCTTCCTCAGAGGGTCTTCGTACCCTAATCTTGTCTAAAGCTCATCAGGATCCTTATTCAGCTCATCTAGGAGTTAAAAAAGATGTATGCAGATCTTCATTCGTTGTACTTTTGGGCAGGGATGAAGAGGGATATAATAGATCTTGTGGTGAGATGCCTAGAGTGTTAGAGGGTGAAGGTACAACACCATCACCCAACAGGTCTTCTGCAGCCCAATCTCATTCTAGAATGGAAATGGGATATTATATCTATTGGCGTCATTGTTGGGTTATCGATGACTGCACGTCAACATGATGCTATCATGGTCCCCATTGACAGGTTGACCAAGGTGGCAGATTTCTCCCCTATTTGGTCTTCCTATAATGCATCGTCTATGGCTAAAATTTTCATGGATGGCATTGTGAGGATGCATGATATTCCATGAAGAATCATTTCTGACAGAGATCCAGTGTTCACTTATGCATTGTGGACTTCATTGTAGTGTGCCCTGGGAACACAATTGAACTTCAGTTCTGCTTACCATCTAGAAACAAATGGTCAAACCAAAAGGGTCAATTAGGTTCTTGAGGACATGCTCCACATGTATGTTATGGATCAATAGTCTCGATGGGAAGACTATCTGCATTTGGTTGAGTTTTCCTACAATAACAGTTACCATAGTTCAATCAGGATGCCACCATTCCAGGCTTTGTATGGTCTCCCATGTCGAACACCTCTGAGTTGGGACTATTTGGAGGACAAGATTCTTCTTGGGCTAGAGATGCTATAGGAAATGGAGCAGCAAGTCGCTCACATTAGAGAGCACTTGGTCGCGGCTCAGGATTGATAGAAGAAATACATCGATGCTCATAGTGTTGATCGTCAATTTACAGTGGGTGATCATGTGTTTCTTCATGTGCATCCACAAAAGATCCCTATCCATTATGGAAAAGGATCCAAGTTGGCACCTCATTTTGTGGGTCTGTTTGAGGTTCTAGAGAGGATTGGACCCGTTGCTTATCATTTAGCCTTGTCACCCATTCTTGTATGCATTCATGATGTGTTCCATGTTTCCATTCTTAGGCCTTACTTTCCTAATTTATCTCATGTATTTGGATTGGAATGCTCTTTAGGTCGAGGACAGGCAGCTCACACTAGAGCCCATAGTCATTCTGCAGCATAGGAGACTTGCGCTCAGGGGTAGAGAGATTGATCAGGTGCGGATCCAATGGGACCCAAATGATGAGACTTCAGTGACATGGGAGGATGCATCCTGCATCTGAGCCTCTTTTCCTTATTTGTTTTCAGGAGTAAGCCTATTTCTAGGGGGGAGGATGTAGTGCCTCTAATGTTCTGATACTTTGATACTGCTTTGGTGTGTGTGTTTTGCTTCAGTATAACTTCTGGTTATGTTCTAATGCATATTTGATACTTTGTTTGACAACTTTTTTGCCATGTGTTGGGCGTGGAAGATAGTTATGCTTATTTTCTTATGATAGTTTGACTTATGTGTGGGATACTCATGTTATGATGATGTTACTTTGTGAGTTATTTTGATGATGTGATGCCTAGATTTTGTTTACTGTATTTGATTCAGGTGAAGGAGATGGGGTAGCATCACTCATCCATGAGTGCCCTGCCTCACCATAACTCACCTTCATAATGTGTTTGGCTATGAATTATTTGCATATGTATATGTTGTTCGACATTTTGTGTTATGCAAGAATGCAGGTACCGGGTGCCAACTCCAACCGCATTGTCGGGTCTAAGCGCATCCTATAGACCCAATGGTTGATGTGGCTAGGGAGTTGGTAAGAAAATACCCCCACCTATGTTAGTGGTTGGTCCAGGGATTGTTCATGTTGTGTCCATACTTCGTTCGTGTGGGTATGGTTGTTAATTAAATCATTTTATTTCATGAGTTTTATAAGTGTGTTTATGGCTTGGTCTAGTGCTTTATGATTTAAATTAAATGCTAGTCTATGGTGCAAAATATTAAATTAATGAAAGGTTCAATATTGCTTATGATATTAATACTTTGGAAAATTATGGTGTACATTAGCACTTTTATTGTTATTTTAAAATGTGAAGCTATCCTTTAATTTAAATCATTAAATTAAATAAATAGTTAGATAAATTATTATGGTTTATTTTTAAAAGAAATAAAGTTAAGGAAATCATTATCTTATTTGTTTTAATTAGAAAAAGGTGATTTAATAAAATAAATTTTAAACTTCAATTATAATTAAGTGAAATGTTGTTTAAAATTATTATTAATTAATTGTTTATTTTTCAAAAAATTAATTTTATTAAAATGAAATTAAAATATTTAAAGGCATATTTTTTGTGTAAATTAATTATGGAAGATTCTTCTTCCAAAATTGGAAAATGGCAGAAATGGTGGGTTAAGTGGAATTTGCATGGGAAAGTTGTCAGAAAATTTATGACAAAAAAATGAAAAAATGTCTGCAACTCAAAAAAAAATTGTTGAAATTTTTTCAGAGTATTAGTAATCTGTGTGGTTTTTCGTCGATTTGATCTGAGAAGATTTGATTTTTGGCTTGCACTTGGTTTTGTTGTCGAATCCATTGTTGTTGGGGTTTTGAATCTCCATATTTTGGAAGATTGCAGCTGGCTAGAGTCGTGCATCATTTTGTCCTCAAATCGAGCTTTGCGTAGGACTTCGGGTAATTCAAATTTCATAATTTGATCTTTGTAGATTTAGTTTTTAAAAGGAGAAAGGAAATTTTGTTTGAGACTGGCATCATACTTTCTCTCAGCCTCCCACCTCCTGTGTTCTCACACCTCTGAAGTTCCATCTACCTGAAATTCTCTGTCAACAGTATCTTATTCAGAGTACTGAAATTTTTACACTTCTCTTTTGTCACTGTATTTCTTTAATGGGAAAATTGTTGGATAAAATAAATATATATATGATATTTTATTATGTTATGTAGTTTTTAAATATTAATGTGAGGTTTTAATATATATGTATATATATACATGTATATATATATGTATGTGTAATATATATATATATTATATATATATATATATATATATATATATATATATATATATATATATATATATATATATATACATATGTATATATGTATGTGTATATATTTTGTGCATATATTCCGTTTATATATATATAGTGTATATGCAGGAAATGTGAGCAAATAATGAAAAATAAAAATAAGTTATTCTCTAGAAAAAAATTATATATAAAGGGGAAAAATGTTATTTGTAAATTTTGTTTGAAAATGTCTTTTAATTTAAGCTATATTTAGAATTTGAGGAAAATGAAATTTGTGATTTAAAATATACTATAGAATTTGATGTCATTATTTTCTAGTCAAACTATAATATGATATATCATAATAGTTGTTGAAAATAAATGGGTATGTGCAGGATCATGATGGGCCAAAAAGTGGCAATATTATGGGTATTTGCAGGGTATGTGGATGACAACTTTTTTTTTACCCAAAATTGATGAAACGAAAAGGGTTTTTAGAGGAGATTTTCAGCTTTCCACTAATATAAATTATACTTTACTTTGAATTTAATAATAATTATTATTCATTTTCTATTAGAATTACAACTAAAGTTCTAATCGATAGGCTGATTGAAAAAGATCTATAGCTTCCAAATGGTATCACATATTTTGAATCTGAAACATGTGTCACATTCTATGCTTCACATACTATAATATTAAAAATAAATAAAAAATTCATGAAGTTTTGACAAAGTTAAGGTGGTTAGACATACAAGTTTTTATATTTTTTAAAAGTTGTAATAAAAAATTCATAATTAATTATTTACTTGGAAAAAAATTACAAACAAATATGCATCACATCTAGACATGAGTCCTCTACTTATATATAAAATATTATATAAAAATATTATCACTTTATTATGGTTAGGGTGGTCAGACAGACACCTACTTCTTATTTTTTACTTGAAATTTAAGTACTACTACATTGAAATTTTAAATTTTCACCAAATAGATTTAAAATAAATAAATAAACCTAGTAGTTTAGAAACTACATTCAATTTGCTACAGATCCTATTGTTACATATTTTTGAAATAATATAGATAAATTATTCAAATTTTTACATCAAGTTGCCTAACACTAATTTTTTTGAATTTTTTGCCACTTAAGGGCCTATTTTTTCCATGATGATCCTGCACATACCCAAATAAATATTATAATCAGATTTTGAACTTAGAAGATTAATATCTTAAATCTTCTTTTTACTTTGAACTGATTTTTAAAATAAAGATTAGATTTCTATTATCTTAGAAAAATCAGAATTTAGAATATTTTGTGTGGAAAAGATTTAAAAATCAGAAAATAAAATTTAGTTAAAAAAATTGAAATTAGTGAATGATTTATAATTGGTTTTTAATAAATTTAGTTAGTATCTTTAATTTAAAAAAAAAGAAGAAGTTTGTTTTATTATGTTTAGATAAATCATGGAATTATCATTGCTACTCTTTAATTAGCTTTTTAGCAAGTCTTTAGACTTAGATATTTAATAAATGAATTTTTTAAGTGTAGGAAGATATTTATTAAATTGATTATTGTGCTTGGGATAAATAGAAGTATTAGTGAATTTCCTTACTTTGATTTTTAATTGAAGAAAATGGTTACTTGATTGAGAATTGGATGATTTATTATCTAAACTCCTTATAGTTAATGATATGGTGTTATTTAATTGGATGTGATATTTTACTTTGTTCTTGTATGGATTAGCATTATCTCTAGAGGTTAGGGAAAGTGTGAATGCATTTCTGTGGTTGCATACTTTTGGTTCATGTTGATACCATGTGGGAATTTGTGGGTGGTACCCTATTGTGAGTTATGATTCTTTTGGTTGAACATTATGGTACCTATTTCTTGGTTTTGGTTTTAGGGAAACCATAGGGGAGAGTGGCTCTTCTTGGGGCTAGTGTACAAGTGGTCACCCTTGAAAGAGTTGCCCTAATTAAGTGAAAACCTAATTAATTTACGTAGTGGATTGGGTTAGTTATCACATAACAAGATAAAAATATACACCTCACCCCTATCGTTAGTGCTCCTAAAGGCTAAGGATGGGTGGGAAGACCTGGTTGGTAAGGTCACTACCATGTCTTCATGAAAGGTAGATGGCTCCACATGAGTCACCCTATGGGGCGACACCTTGAAATAGGATGTCTAGTTAACCATAGATGGAGGCGGCTCCTATATTATAGGTAGTCTGGGGAATCCATGAAGGCCATGTGATGATACTCTCCCATTATGCCCCTTTGTTTCCCTTGTTCTCATGTCTTTGGAGTTATTTTATTTGTTTGAGTTGTTTATTTACTGTTGATGTTTATGTTGTTCATGGGCTTGAGTCTTGTGATGTGTGTCCTTTATGTTTGAGTTTGTGGCCGAGGGTTCTTTCTTATCAACTCCTTGCATGGGGGGTGTTCCTTTGGGTCCAAATAGTCAGGTGGAAGCGTACAATGCACCCATTGGGTCCCCAATTGTGATCATGGCATGGATGTAGTTGTAGTGATCTCAGAGCTCGCATGGAGAAGATTGTACCTATGAAGAGTTCTCTTTCATTATTGTACTTTTGTATTATTGATTGTACCCTTCCCAATGTTATAAGGGAAGTGGCCTTGTAATGCAACTTTGAATTTATATAATGTTGTATCTGTGGAAATATATTCCACATTTGTAACTTTGAACTCTGAAGATGAATATAGTATTATGTGATTTATGTTTATGAATTTATATCTTATTCTTGTTGTACTTATATCATGTTTTATTCTTGTTTCTTTCTTTCATTTTAGTTAGTATCATTTATCGTTAATTGTTGGGTTCGTTTAAGTAATGCACCATGTACCCCATAGGATTAGGTTAATGCTTTATGTTATATCTATGTTGTATAAATGTTTACTTGTTGCATTGTTATTTTCAAAAAAAAAATATTATGTATTTGTTGTAGTTGTCCTATGGGGTTTGTGTGGTGGGGCGTTACAACATACATACACATAGAAACATATACATACACACATACATACACACATACATACATACATACATAAATACATATGTATGTATGTATATACATACATACATATGTATGTATGTATATATATACATACATACATATGTATGTATGTATATATATATATATACATACATATGTATGTATGTATGTATGTGTTAAATATGCAGGACAACTGAGAGGGGGGGTGAATCAGTTGTCCCAAAATTCAAACTTAAAAACTCTAACACATATCAATTCCATAACCATATTATCTGTTATTAAGTATGAGCAAAGATAACAGAAAGTGAATCAACACAATGAACACCAAATTTTTACATGGAAAAGCCAAGGGGGGAAAAACCATGGTGAGGATTAACTCATAGTATAAAGTAGTTCCAAACTAAAAATAAAAAAGCTCACTACCAAGGGCTCATTGCCTTGAAAGGACTCACTTTCCAAATACAAAATCTCACTACTTACAAGAGAGGCCCATTGCCTATTAAAATATTAACAAAATAAAATTGGGCTTTATAGCCAAAATGAACTAAGAACAATGCACCTAACAAGTTATGATGTAGTTTCAGTGATGCTCAATAGACTAATTCAACACACTTCATCTTTTCACTTAAACTACTATTCTTCTGTCTTTGTCTCACTATGTATTATCACAAAAGTCTATCTATCATATTCATTTATATACCTGATCTTTCCCACAAGCATCAATTAGGTCACCCTAATTAGATGCACTTCAAAAATATTTATCTTTGGCTCCAAAAATTCACAAGATATTTCAAGAAGATAATTCAAACCTCCAACACACTACATTATGTCGGCAAGGACCTAAAATAGGTTGCACATATATCCACATAGCAAAATTAATTCATTGCAACAAAATTACCCCAAGAAGTCAACTAGGAATAGACTTCAATTGCAAAAATAAATAAACATTTTGTATGAGCACTAGATACATGAGATCTTGAGAGTACTTGCTCCTAATGCTTACAAACCATTTCCCAAAACCGCAAGCATCAACTAGTAACTGTGGAGAAATGCAAACAAGAATACTGGAGAGAGTAGCACAAGTACCGGTTCAGATACTAGACCAAAATACCAGATCAAACACTCTCTTAAGCTTGCAAACACAACATCGTGACATCAATGACAACACAATACTATGGAGATAGTCAATATTCTTTATTTTTCCAACAATCTCCCCCTTTTTCATTGATGGAAAAATGTAAAAAAAACTTCTCCTTCAAACTCTCCCCATACTCTAACTCCGCTCTTAGTTCTTTCCATACTCTAACTATCTCCCCCTTTGACATCAATGGCAAAGGGTGGCCAAAAAGGATATAAACAACGGTTTAATCATGGTGAAAAAAAGATTTTAATTCAACAAAAAAGATTCCAACCATCCAAAAATTTCAAACACCAATTCAATTAACTTCTTTTTCTTCCTTTTCATCTTCTCCATATCAGAAATAACATAAAACTCAGGGTTTAGGTGAAAATGACACTCTTCACCTGAAACACTTTCTTGTACCTTTCCTCAAGAACTGGACACAATTTCTTCTAATTAAAAGTGGTTGAATCCATTCTTGTGCAAGTTCTTTCCAATAAACCCAACAGAGTAAATGACGGTGACCAATATGAACTTTTTCTTTCAATAGTTTTTGCATCAGTAAGGATTATGGAAAGATGTTCTAATCGGAGCTCAACAATCTCTTTAAGAAACCAAAAGGTTTTCACTACATCACCTCTTTGTCTTTGTACAACAACTAGTTCAACTTGTAATTCATCGACTCTCAATCTTTTCTTTCATTCTTTATCTTCAAAGATGTCAAAACTCTTTCCAATGTTGTTCACTTCAGTTTCAATTGTTTCAATTTTAATTCTAAAGTTATCTACTACAGCAGGCCACCAAAGACAATACTTGTAAATATCCAAAATTTCCTTAATGCATTTCTTTGTTTCCACTATCAATTTAGGCAGTCTCCCTGTAGCTTTAACACACCTCTTTTCAACCAAAGCTTCAAACTTATGTCCTTCTAGACCTTCAAGCAACATCCTTTCCTCAACAATCTCAACTAGATTTTCTAGCAAGAAATTAGAAATAGCTAACACTCCAATACCTTTATGAAGTAGATATTCTAAAAAAGCATCATCAATCTTCATTCTGTCAATAGGAGATGTTGCACTCCATAATTCACCAATCTTCTTCATTGTTCCTTCAATAAT
This sequence comes from Sequoia sempervirens, assembly GCA_007258455.2. Lineage (NCBI taxonomy): Eukaryota > Viridiplantae > Streptophyta > Pinopsida > Cupressales > Cupressaceae > Sequoia > Sequoia sempervirens. The sequence continues at coordinate 22,509 of VDFB02140618.1, forward strand.
CATAGACTGGATGTCATCAGACAATAATTTCTCCTTTTCTTCTAAAATGTCAATGATATCTTCAGTTATAATTTTCTTCCTTTTTTATTCTAGAGGAGTCACTAATGACAACCTCCATTTCCTTCTCACCAGAGGAAGATCCCACCTCAAACTAACTCAAAGTAGATGTACCAGAGCAAATATTTGTTTTCGAGGATGTGAAAAAGGCTTTACACATACTTGCATTATCTTCCCACGCTTCAAGATATCTGTAAACCTATTTTCCAGTAGGAATCCCATATTCCCATACCACATTATCCTTTCCTAGTAGGGAACACAAAAATTAAAACACCAAGCATATCAGGAGAGATCCGAAACAAAAGGGATAACCCTAAATTACCAACATACAAACATTTTTAGAAAGATTCTCAAGCAACAAGCTACACAAATCAAATTTCTTATTCTCCTTAACCATCAGTGTAAACTGCAATTGCAGATGTGGAACCTTCAGGACTTCTAAAATAGATCTTGTAATAAATACCATACACAACATACCTTACAGCCAAATCTTTGAGAGTGTTTATTAGTAAAGCTCAAGGGTCTTTGCTAATACCAGTCAATTCCTCCACATCTTTGTACTTTACCATTTTATTTCCAAGAAGTTCTCCAATACTGCATAATCCAGTTATCGCCTAGATTGCTTCCTTCATAACTAACTAGGGTTTGTCCAATACAATACTTCCATTCTTGAAATGAATCAATAAGAACAAAATAAACTCATTTTCAACAACCCACGAAAGTTCACTCCATAAATCCTTACCTAGGATTTTGATGTTCTATAATTCAGATTCTCTTAGCCCTACCTCCATTTCTTTCATTTTCCTATGATCAATTTCTTCTAACTCCACTCTTTTCAGCTTCAAAGGGATGACACCACTCGATTCTTTGTCCATCTCTATGATTTCTTTAATTTTTTAATCGAGACTTCTTCACTTTTCTTTCCTTCCCTTTCTACAATAAGGGAAATGAATTCTAGATTACTTGAGTCAATTTCTTCGAAATCCATTCAGAATTGCTTCACGCCTACTTTAGGATCACTCTAGGGCGCCTTCTAAGTTCTCCAAATGCATAATTAACCTAGAAGCTTTGAACAAACTTCAACTTAGACTTCATTGATTTTACCCTAAATGCATTAAATGCATCAAGCATCAAAAAGATGCTAAAAACATTCTTCTTAACACAGAAAACCCTGATTCAATCCACATATCATCATGACCACATGCTTTCTTCTGGTTCTTTGTCCACAACCTCTGATTCTACATTCTTCGCATCTTGTCCTTGTGCCAGCCTCTAAAATACCATTTATCTAGGGGGTTTTCATAATTTTTTGATAATGCTCCACTTGAGGCCATGCTCATTCTAATTCCTAGAGGATTCATCTGTACTAGATGAGGGCATAGGTGCAACAGTAGCTTCAAATTATTCTTCTTCTTTCTTCCTCCATATCTTATTCATCTCTTGCTTCATTTCTTCTTTGTTGACCTTCTTTACTAGATCATTCTTCTCTACCAGAGAAGACATCTTTTCTTTCTTACTTCTACAATCGCTTGAAATATGTCCTAGTTTATTGCAATTATAACAAATGATATTTTTCTACTTACTCTATCCTCCATTTCCTCTCAATCTATATTGATTTGTTTTGTGTCTAAATTTGTTACAGGTATAACAATAGCCATTAAAGAATTGATTCATTATTCCTTCATTAAATATGTTCCTCATTACTGGTCGCGCCCACAAAAGGATATGAAAATCACAGTAAAACCTTTCTTGGGAATTGGACATTCCAACAGGTGACTAATATCTCTCTATGGACATTCATTTACTTGTCAAACCAGGGGACATATACTTTAAATGGTGCAGCACAATATATGCACTAAGAACTGGTTTCGGTCAAAACTTAGCAAAAATAAATACTTGGATGAAATTATATCTATGCTACAGGCAGGTAATGCAAAGTTCTTTAACTCAACTATGATTTGATTAAAACATAAACCATAATAGCTACGACTGAAACACAAACTATGAACTGGCCTTATACTATAGGAACAGGCACATGGATGGATTCCCTATGCTGCAGGAGCAATACAAGACTGAGTTTGTATGAAAACTTCAAAGATGAAAGCTAACTGAAGATCAACAGAAAAGAATAGCTAACTAACTAGCTATAGATACTTACTAAGTGGGCCCCCTTAGCAAGCATCTACTGATTACGCAGGTGCTGAACTTAGAACTTCATCAAACTTTATTCATGAAAACAGAATGGTATACATTGCTTTGTTGATATAAACTAACAACAAACTCTATCTCTTGTCAAAGCAGTTATGCTTTTTCATTATCATACTAACTCTTACATGATATCTGCTATCTTTCTATCACTATGCTTCTATCTTACTCTAACTATCATCTCTCTTCTCATTAAAGGAGGGCCTTTATTTAAAATCGGGAGAGCAACTAACTAACTAACCCTATCAAAGAAAGGCGTGGAAGTAAAGTGTATCCCGAGAATCGAGAACAAACTTCATAAATGAATTTATCGCGTTCAACTTCGGGAAGAGAATCAGCTCCACTCTTTCTAAATTTTGTCATTAAAAATGTTTCCCAACGGTTTAGGTCAAAGAGTCTTCGCTGGGCTTCCCGAGTTATCGAAATGGACTTTTACTTGGCAGTAGGATAACTTTTTCGATCATTTCTTGCACAACGAGAAATTCAAAAATGAATGAGGAAACAAAAGGTGTATGGCATACAAATCTGATTCATTAATCACACATTTAAATCTATTTCTTGGCATCATTCAAAGCGTATCGCGATATACGGTGATTTAGAGTCCAGCGGGTAATAAATGTAGTCAAGTCAACACAATAAGCTGTAGGAATATGCAAATGTTTTGCTACAGGATATCCCCATAAAAGGTTTCAAAAGAGTTTTAAACAACCACGAATAACAAAAGTAAAGGCATTCAAAGTTCATCATAATATCCAAACTATGAGCATATTTTGGACTCATCACTACCCCCTACTTAGCCTAATGCTGGTCCTCTAGCATTAACTTTCCTGGTGGTTTCTCTGAAGTCATTGGTTGCTGCATGACTCTGAAATGGAGTTCCAAACCTGTAATAAAATCCTCTGAAAGCCTGGCACCTTTCATACCTATGGTCTTCTAAATCATCATTAAGATTGGTAGCCTGATAAGGATAAAGGGGCCACATTAGCACAGGAGGTCTGAATGTCAATGGCAACCACAGTTCAAATCTCTTTTGAAGTCCCAACTGTATATATCTACTTGATCATTTAAGAGCTGCTGTGAAATTTAGGGGACTGTGAGGTTCGGATCTTCTTAGTCCAACAGTTAATCTTTCCCACCTTTTCTCACTTCTGGTGTATGCCAGTCTCCAAAATGAATATGACTATTCCTAAAATTCATCATATACCTATTTCTTGATATCAAATATCTTCTCTCTGGCTGTAATATTATTAATGCCATATGTCAAAGCAAACTAGTTTTTCAACATTGCATGGGGGTTTGAACTTTGAGAGCGTAATGGAACAGGCTCATTTCTCTTAGCTTCCTCATATATTTCCCATTGCCTGCCATAATTCGCTTCATTTTCTACCCATGACATAAATGATCTCAAATGGATATCACCAATATACAGAAGAGGGTTTCATTCTGTTTCAGATGGAAGTAAGAAGCCATGTAAATAAAATTCACACAGAGAATTTCTTAACCAATTAGGGGCTGCCTGGTATGCCTCGTAAAATTCTTTAGCAGTGTGAAGTATATGATCTTGATTTCTGGAAATTCTCATTAGTTGGAACCATAAGAACTGTTCCTTAAGGCACAAAGCATAAACTCTGGGTGGTGGTCTGCATTCCATAATCTGACCAGTTACTTTTAATATTTCATCCATTTTTGCTTTCAACTCAACAATTTCCTGCTTCTGACTTTCAATTTCCTTTTTTAGTTTCTTCCTTTCTACCTCCCATAGACTTTGTTGCATGTTAGTCTGGGCTATGTTCCAGAAAGTCAGGGTTTGCAATGTAACTGTTTCCCAGTTAGCTTTGACATATTCTAGAAACTCAATCAAAAATGTCTTCTTATAAACAACAATGGCTTTACAAGTTGCAGGGTGAAATATAGCTTCACTAGGCACATTCAATTGTTCAGTCAATTCCTACTCTTGCTACAAGATGAATTCTTATTGCTGCAGTGGAGAAGACTGTGATTCCTCTGAAAACTGCATAGTAGCGGTAGCCAAGTCATCAATATTTGGTAACCCTTGCTCATTATGCTCCATTTCCTTTGTCTCAACTTGTTCCTCTTCAGGAACGAATGAACTCTGTGCAGCATTTTCGGACACATTCTGAGAAACATCAAATTCAGACCCTACATACCTTTCTGAAATTATAATAACCTCTGGTTGAGGTGAAGCAGGGGAGGTCTTATATTGCTTCCTTGTGGAAACTCTTCTTGGCACTGGTGTGGCTGCAGGAGATGTTTTGGTAGCCTTCCTTTTTCTAGTCTGCTTAGAGGGCTCTGCCCTACCAGAGGATGATGGTGAATTGGTGTTAGCAATAGGTGTTGATGTAGGAGAGACGGCTGCAGGGGAAGGTGCTGCAGGAGAAGAGCATTGACTTTTCTGAGAACGAGGGTCAGACTCTAGGGTTTGTTCTACCCCAGATGACTCACCTGCCTTTGTTTTTCCCTTCTCTCTCCTAGTGGCAGACCTAGTTTGTACCTGAGCAGAGGATTCTGGTGGGGGAGCTGCAGGACCAGGTGCTATAGGAGTAGATGACCCTTGCCCTATTCTACTAGTAGACATAATTTCTTTCTTCTTTTTCTGAGGCCGTGGGGTAAGTACCTTAGGGGCTTGTGGAATTTGCAAGCTCTTTTGGACAACAAATTGTTGCCAAGAAAGAGGTGAGACACCTCTCAAAGAGCGTTCAACTAGTAATTTGATAAGGCCATGGTGAGAAACAAAATTATCTTTCCCTTGTTGGGTTCCATGGGCACTTTGTTCTAGAAATTTTAATAGGAAATTCATAACATTTACAACTAACCCATGCCTCATATGACTTAATAATTTGAAATGATACGAATCTACGTAGGAGAAACGACCTTCATAGGTTAAATACCTAATTATGTAAGCGGCGTATTCTGAATAAGGAGGAGGCAATGATACCCGCTTGCATCCCTGCTTGGAGACTTCCAAAGGTCCATCAGTGGGCATTGAAAACTCAGCCCTTGCAGCGGCAACATCTGAAGAAAAATTTTCTCCAACGGCTGGAAGCCCGGTTACTTCAGCAATTCTGTCTTCAATTGCAACAACTGTTAGACCCCATACAGTGGCTTCCCCTTCAAAAAGGGTTCTCAAAAATTCTCTAGCAACCTCCTCATCAAAAGCATTTAAACTCAAGAAATAGTTTAACCATCCATAGATGTTGAATGCGTGGACTGTTTGAAGATTTTGCAATAATAATTCATGAGCTACAGGCTCATGTCGCACCAGCTGACCACCCATGTTCACAGTTTTCCCCTAGCTGAACTCAATTCCTTGCTAAAAATTCAAATTCTCTGTTTCCCTTTCTGCTCTGGTTTTTCTTCTATCGTGCCGTCACATTTCTTTCTTTTCCAAAAATGAACTTTTTGAACAAGCAGTTTTAATTGTAATTTACAAGAAAAACATGCAATAAAGAAGGACATGTGATCATATTTGGAAAGTACCAGAAAAATAATAAAGGTTATTTGCGCAGTTATGGCAGCGGCGAAAAGACAAGTTTTAAAAGGTGGATTACCCCACCCCCTACTTAGAGTATGACATGTGTCCTCACATGTACTAAAGAATAGGCAGAGATCAGGTAATAATGGCCGGTACTGTCATAGCAGTAAATAAATAGAATAAAATAAATCAAATATGTGATAACAAAAGATATGGTGTATCTTTGATATTTGCATGTACGTGTGAAGAAAGATGATGGCGTCTGCATGAGTTGACAGTTGGGAATGATATCTTAATTAAGGGTGATGCGAATGGATGAAGTGGATGGGTGACGTGGGCGGATGAGATGAATGGATGGAATGGATGGATGGGATGGATGGATGGAAGATAAAGAAGTGAGATGGGGTGATAAATGAGAATGGAGAAAAAGGGGTTTCCTTTTAAAAAGAAAACCTTTATTATGAGCATATTTTTTTCAGAATTACGGTGAAGCTGCAGGAGAAAGGCTAAAGCCTTTGGCTGTAGGAAGAGTAGCGGGAGGAACCTGAATGAACTACTGCATGAATTCTTCTTTTGAAACTGGTTTATGGTACAACTAGAGTCATTGGCCATTAACTAACAATTTGAAACAGACTGGATCAATTGTCACCAGTTATACAACTCTGTTGTCAAACACATTCTCAACTTTATAGGGGCCAAGCCAGCATGTTGTGAGCTTACCTTGGTTCTCTTGATATCTAGAATCATATAACAGAGCCCAATCACTAGCAAAAAAATTTCCTGGTTTTGATGTGTTGATCATGCCATTTCTTTCTTTGCTGTTGGATTGCTTCTGTGTGCTGTAGGGCTGCTTTTCTCATTTATTCCAAAGCATTTAGCTGTAGGAGACGGTCCTTCTGTGCTTTAGATATTTTCATATTGAGTTCAAGAGTTGTCCTCAAAGTTTTGTGCTCAAATTCTATGGGCAACATGGTTGTTTTCCCATAAAGTAGCTCAAAAGGTGTAAACCCAGTTGTTATCTTCCATGTAGTTCTGTAGGCCCAAACTGCTTCAGGAAGTCAATTGCTCCAATCTTTTCTATGGAGCTGCACTATCTTTGTTAGGATCGCCTCAATTTCCCTGTTTGTTACCTCCGCCTGACCATTGGCTTGAGGGTGATAGGGGCTGGACTTCCTATGTTTGATCTTATAGTCATTCATTAGTGCAGTGATCAGATTCGATGTGAATTGAGCTCCCTGATCAGTTACAAGCTCTCTGGGAACTCCAAATCTAGTGAAAATTTGTTCATACAGAAATTCAGCAACCTTGTTATCTCAAGCATGAGTCATAGCTTTTACCTCAACCCACTTTGTTACGTAGTTCGTGCAAACTAGAATGTATGACTTGCCATTTGATAGTGGATCAATTGGTCCCACAAAATCCATTTCTCATTTATCAAAAGGGGTGACTATTACCTGTGGATATAGTGGCATTTCATCTGACTTGGTTGGTCTTCCCATACATTGGAATCTGTCACATTTCCTTATATAGGCCACAACATCTTTGTGTAATGTTGGCCAGTAGTACCCTGTTGTAAGAATCGTCATTGATGTTCTTTTTGCTGCAAAATGTCCCCCACATGGTTCATCATGGCAATCATGTAAGATATCATAAGTATCATCTTCTCTTACACATCTTCGCATCACTTGATCAGGTCCAGTATAAAACAAACAATTTGCAATCCATGAAAAATTAAAACTTTTCTCTATTAACAATTTCTTTTCTTTTGGAGAAAAGTGGGCTGGTATTCTGCTTGTTGCTAGATAATTGGCAATGTCTGCATACCATGGTGTATGTGCAGCAATGGAAAACAAGTGTTCATCTGGGAACCTATCATCAATGACCTCATGTTCAACAGGTGCAGTTGATTGAAGTTGTGATAAAAAGTCAGCTACAACATTAGCTCTTCCTGGTTTGTCAATTATTGTAATGTCAAATTCTTGTAACAACAGGAGCCATCTTGCCAATCTACTAGAAATGGCAGGTTTGTTCATTATATACTTGATTGCTGCATAGTCAGTATGGACAAATATCTGATAACCTGTGACATAATGCCTAAATTTATTCAAAGCATACACTACTATGAGCAATTCATTTTCTGTAACAATATAGTTGAGCTCAGGACCTTGAAGGTTCTTGCTGATAAAGTAGATAGCATGCTCAATTGATTTTTTTTTTTGACTTAAAATTGCTCCTATACCAAAATCAGAGGCATCAACATGTATGTGAAAAGGAAAATTCCATTTTGGACCTTGAAGAACAGGGGCTTGAGTAAAGAAAAGTCCTTTAGTTGTAGGAAAAAAATTTCACAGGCCTCTGTCCACTCGAATTGAGAATCCTTAGTTAACAAGGCATAAATTGGACTGGAAATTTTACTGAAATCCTTTATAAACCTTCTATAATACCTTGCATGGCCAAGGAAACTTCTAACATCTTTTTGTTTTGTAGGAGTTTGTAAATTCAGAATAACTTCAATTTTAGTAGGGTCGACCTGAATTCCATTCTTTGAAATATTGTGACCTGGAACAATACCTTCTTCCATTATTAGAAAACATTTTTCACTGTTTAGAGACAAATTTTTCTCTCTGCACCTTTTCAATACCTTTTCTAAATTCACCAGTGCTTCTTCAAATGTGACTCCATAGGTAGTGAAATCATCCATATAAATCTCCATACAGTCACGAGATATATCAGCAAAGATACTAATTACTGCTCTCTGAAATGTTGCTAGCACATTGCATAGACCAAAAGACAAGACTGAATAAGAAAATGTTCCCCATGGATAGGTAAAAGTGGTCTTATCTTGATCTTCAGGGGCAATTTTTATCTGATTGTACCCACTGTAACCATCCAAAAAGGAAAAATATCTTTTGTCAAATAGTGAGTCCAGTACTTGGTCTACAAATGGTAGTGAAAAGTGATCTTTTTTAGTGGTAGTGTTCAACTCTCTGTAATCTACACACACTCTCTATTTTCCACCTTTCTTGGGAACAATAACTAATGGAGAAACCCATTGACTGTCAGAGATTGGATAAATAAAACCAACATCAAGCAATTTTTGAAGCTCACTTTTAACTATTTTTCTAAGTGCTAGATTTACTCTTCTTTGAGGTTGTCTAACTGGTAAACAATCTTCTTTGATATATATCCTGTGAGTACAAACTTGAGGATCTATTTCTTGCATGTCCCCATATTCCCATGCAAAAGCTTTATGCTGATCTTGTAGCATTTTTAATAAGATAGCCTATTGAGATTGTGATAGCTTGCTATTGATATTCAAACAGTGACCTAGAGACAATTCTATCTACTTAGTGAGATTACTCATATAATCTACAGGTGATGTTTGTACCTCTTGTGGAAGCAAGTCATTAAAAATTGCTAGAAGTTTAGGCAGTGAACTCTCAGAATTTGGTTGCTGCAGGAAACATTGTAGATGGCTACCACTTGGATCAGATGAACTACTCGTATTAGAGTTGTACTGTAGAATTTGAAAAAGCAAAGCATCCTCACTCTAAAGTTGTGAGAATGGATAATTTTGAAGCATCATTAATTGATTCAAATAATTGGCTTCTTCAGTTTCTTCCCCCTCATCTGGCCAAACAGGTTGGGACAAATCTGGTTGAGGTCTAGCAGGCGGATACAAAGCTAATTTTTTTGTGGGTTGTCCATCAGAAATGGTCATATCTCTAAAACGACATCCTATAAAAGCATCAGCAGTTGCTAACCATGGTCTACCAAGGATAACTGGATACCTTCATAAAGTTTCCTTAACTGATAATATTATGAAATCAGCTGAATACTCCCAAGATTCAAGAGTGACAATTACATCTTCCACCATCCCATCAAGTTTAACTGTGGAGCTATCTACAAGCTGTAGAACTGTGGGTGTAGACCTAATGTTTGAAATGTTCAAGGAGTCCATAGTATGCTTTGTCATGACATTAATTGTAGCACCTAAGTCAATCAAAACATTTTTTACAATTTGGCCATTTATATGTATTTGCACTATAGGACTTCCAGGGTCAATATACTTTGGGATGACTACATTTCCCAACATTATATCAACCAAATTTCCTAAGACATGAATTGTTTGGGGATCCTTTTTCTTTTGTCCAGGCTTCTTCAAACAGGCCTCTTTAATAGCTTTTCCAAAAATGGGAACATCTTTAATAGCCTGAAATAAGGGGATTCAAATTTGTACATTTTTTAGCTGATCCAGAATGTCAAAAGTGGGTTCTTCCATAGATTTAAACGCAACACTTTGCAACCTCTGGGGAAAAGGTGGTTTGTCTTGACTTTGCAAAACAGGCTCCTTAGAAACCGTATCAGGTATAGGCATATGCTCAGTAGGATCAGTAGGTGCAGTAGATTCTTCAAGGGGAGAATCTGGTATTTCAGTAATTAGAGGCAGTTTTGGAGCAAGTAAAGTGGTTCCAGACCTCAAATGGATGTCATTAACGTTTAAGGCATATAAGCTTGATATTGGTTGGCTTCGGCAAGATACGTAGGCTGTTGTGGCTGCTACTGTTGCCTATTATTGAGATTTGGCAATGGCTGGGTAGGCATAGGCATTTGTTTTGGAGGTCCAGTATTTGTGGCAGTTACTGCAGGAGGTGGCATAAGGGCCTGTGGTTGCAGCTGTGGAAGCTGTAGGAATCCAGGGGACTGGTTTTTCCATTTCTGAGGACCTCTCCATTGAGGATTTTGCTGCCAATTACCTGAAGGTGGGGTCCATTGTCCTTAAGGCTGCTGCCTACCTCCTTGAAAAGATTGTCATTACAGGGTCTGATAATTAGGCCAACTTGGTTGAGGTGGATTCCAAGGTGGTGGTGGTCCATATGCATGTTGCCATTGGTTATTATAGCCAGAATAAGGATTACCAAAAGTTAAAGGATCTTGAGGCATACCTTGTCTTTGGGCCCATGGTCTCCTTTATGCAACAAAGAACACTTGATCATTATCACCTTCTACTGGCTTGAAGTCAGTAGGTAGTTGCTTAGCTTCCAAATTAGCCACCATCTTGCATCTGTAGTCACGCTTCTTCTATCTACAATATGGATAGAACTCGGCCAAAACTCCCTTAGCTTCCTCATGTTTCTTCCGAACTTGCATAGTGTCCAGTTGTGTAGCCATATTATTAACGATGTCTTGCTTGAAGTTAGACAACAAATTTGTTATCTCCATCCAAGAAACTCCACCAGAAGAAGACTTCCCCACTGTAGCATGATGACCTCGACCTTTCTTAACTATTGCTCGGGAGTAGTTAAGACATATTTTCTTTATATCATCCCAAGGTAGTTAGGTTATATCACCTCCTCCCATTAGGTCCAGGGCATCTATACAGGCATCACTGATTCCCCTTAGAAAGAGTAGTTTCTGAGAGTCCTCGTTGAGAGTATGGTTTGAGTTCCTCTTTAGTGAAAACAAAAATCTGAAAATATGATCTTCCAGACTTTCATCCTCCTTCAGCTAAATTCAGAATATGTTGTCACTTTTGCTGGCACTCTTACAATATTCCTTATACTTCTCAAGGAATTTCGTCTGCATGGCTGCCCAACTATCAACAACGCCTCTTCCCAGACTCATGAACTATCTAAGAGCTCCCTCCTTCAAGGTGGAAGGAAATAACTTCAGTTTATGAGCATCTGAGTTGTAGTCATAACTGCGACAGAAGACATCAAACTCAAACAGAAAATTTTTAGGGTCCTCTGTGACTAGGCCATAGAATTTTGGAAGTAGTGAAGAAGGTATATTCTTAAGATTGTCAATATCTTGTTGGGGAACAATGGGAAAATCAAAAGTAGGAGGTGGATTATTAGGAGGATTATTTTCCATGTTTGCTTGCTACAATAACAGAGCAAATGGATTTTCCTCAAGTTCGTTGTCAGCTGGGTCAAATGGTAGTTCAACAAACAGGTTTTCAGGGAGGAACCTTCCCAGTGCGTCTCTTCTTCTTCTATGCATGCAATACGATGAATGGTGGTTTGAAAGATTTTGAATTTTTTTGACTAACAAGCTAAACTAATACTAAAAATGACTTTTGAAAAATCCTTAGCTTAACGCCATCCCTGGCAACGGTGCCAAAAATGGTCACGCACACAAAAGGATATGAAAATCACAGTAAAACCTTTCCTGGAAATTGGACATTCCAACAGGTGACTAATATCTCTCTATGGACGTTCATTTACTTGTCAAACCAGGGGACGTATACTTTAAATAGCGCAACACAATATATGCACTAAGAACTGGTTTTGGTCAAAACTTAGCATAAATAAATACTTGGAAGGAATTCTATCTATGCTACAGGAAGGTAATGCAAAGTTCTTTAACTCAACTATAATTTGATTAAAATAGAAACCATAACAGCTACGACTGAAACACAAACTATGAACTGGCCTTATGCTGTAGGAACAGGCACAGGGATGGATTCCCTATGCTGCAGGAGCAATACAAGACTGAGTTTGTATGAAAACTTCAAAGATGAAAGCTGACTGAAGATCAACAGAAAAGAACAGCTAACTAACTAGCTACAGATACTTACTAAGTGGGCCCCTTGAGCAAGCATCTACTGATTACGTAGGTGCTTTAAACTCAGAACCTCATCAAACTTTATTCATGAAAACAAAATGGTATACATTGCTTTGTTGATATAACCTAACAACAAACTCTATCTCTTGTCAAACAGATTCTGCTTTTCATTATCATACTGAATCTTACATGATATCTGCTATCTTTCTATCACTATGCTTCTATCTTACTCTAACTATTATCTCTCTTCTCACTCATGCAGGAGGAGTACTTTATTTAAAATCAGGAGAGCAACTAACTAACTAACCCTATCAAAGAAAGATGTGGAAGTAAAGTGTATCCCAGAATCAAGGAACAAACTTCATAAATAAATTTATGCGTTCAACCCGATCCGGAGAGAATCTAGCGCTCCACTCTTTCCAGATTGACTGTCATTAAAAATATTTCCCAATGGTTTCGGTCAAAGAGTCTTCGCTGGAGCTTCCTTGAAGTCGTGCAGGAAATGGACTTTACTGCAAGGCCGAGATCGGCTGCGCTTGACTCGATCATTCTTCAACAACCTACGAAACAAAAGGTAACATATGCGAAAGAAAAGGCGTATGGCACATACACAATATCCATTCATTAATCAAAGATTTAAATCTACTTCATCATTCAAAAACTGTATGTGATATACTAGTCATTTAGGGAGTCAATGGGGTAATAAATGTAGTCAAGTCAACACAATAAGTTGTAGGAATATGTAAATGTTTTGCTACAGGATATCCCCATAAAAGGTTTCAAAAGAGTTTTAAACAACCATGAATAACAAAAGTAAAGGCATTAAAAGTTCATCATAATATCCAAACTATGAGCATATTTTGGACTCATCAATTACCTGACTTATCACTCTCACCAGTGATTTGCATTTGGTAGCCTTATGTCCAACCTTCTTACATTCAAAGCATTTTCTAGTGAAGGGGCTAGAAAACTGATTATTCTTGCTCCTGCAATTTGTTGCCTTGTGACGATATTTATTATAGAAGAAACAAATACCATTGAAAGAGGGATACCTGTGTGCTTTAGGCTATCTCATGGGTGGTCTCCTTGTAAATTTTCTTGAATTTCTCTTATGCTTTCCTTTATCTTGAATCCTCTGATTGTCCTTTGAACTTTTACCTGCATTATTTCCTAAACCAATTTTGTCTAGCAAGCAATTCTCCAAGCTTATCAAAACTTGGTTTGAAATTATTCTCATAGAGCTTTTCCTTTTGCAGTTCAATCCTCAAGTTTACTATCTTCTATTCAAGTTTAGAGCATTCTTTGGATTTTTTCTACACCATTTTATTTATACATTCTTCAATTCTCTTCTCTTCTACTGTCACTTTCAATCCAATTATCTCATCTCAACTACTCGCTCACTTCTCTATGCCTTTCCTTGAATTTCATTAATTTTTCTTTCAGCTTCCAAACACATTCATTTGCTTCACCCAAATTCTCCTTCAGATCTATGTTTTCATTTTCAACTCTATCAAGATCCTTAAGTATAGTTTGGAGTTGTTCTTTATCATCCATCTGATTAGCCATTAGGATCCTCCTTAAGCAGTTAAGCTCTAGACCAAGGAACCAAAGCTATGATACCAATTGTTAAACAGGTAGGACAATTGAGAGGGAGGTGAATCAGTTGTCCCAAAATTCAAACATAAAACTACAACACATATCAATTCCATAACCACATTATCTATTATTAAGTATGAGCAAAGATAACAAAAAGTGAATCAACACAATGAACACTAGATTTTTATGTGGAAAAACCAAGGAGGGAAAAACCATGGTGAGGATTAACTCATAGTATAAAGTAGTTCCAAACTAAAAATAAAAATGCTCACTGTCCAAATATAAAAGCTCACTGCTTACAAGAGAGGCTCACTACCTACAAAAAGATTAAAAAAACAAAATTGGGATTTACAGCCAAAATGAATTGAGTACAATGCACCTAACAAGTGTTGATGCAGTTTCAGTGATGGTCAATAGACTGATTCAATACACTTCATCTTTTTGCTTACATTGCTATTCTTTTGTCTTTGTCTCGCTATGTCTTATTAGAAAAGGTTGTCCATCATATTCATTTATATACTTGATCTTTCCCGCAAGCATCAATTAGGTCAGCCTAATTAGATGCAATTAAGAAATATTTACTATTGGCTCCAAACATTCACAAGATATTTGAAGAAGATAATTCAAACCTCCAACATGCTACATTATGTCGACAAGGACCTAAAATAGGTCGCACATATATCTGCATAGAAAAATTATTTCATTGTAACACATTTTGTACTAGCACTGGATACGTGAGATCTTGAGAGTACATGCTCCTGATTCTTACAAACCATTTCTCAAAACCACAAGCATTAACTAGTAACTATGGAGAAATGCAAACACGAATACTAAAGAGAGTAGCACAAGTACCAATTCAAATACCAGACCAAAATATCGGATCAAACATTGTCTTAAGCTTGCAAACACAACATAGTGGCATCAATGACAACACAAAATTGTAGAGATAGTCAATATTCTTCATTTTTCCAAAAGTATGTATGTATGTATGTATGTATGTATGTATGTATGTATATATGTATGTATGTATGTATGTATGTATGCATGTATGTATGTATGTATATGATTGCATATGTATTTATATATATAGATGTAAACCAAAAATTATTCCATGTACTACCTCTTCACCATTATTGCTACATGCAATAACATTACAAAACTATTTGCATAAAATTGCCATGATAGAAACAAACTTAAGAATATATTGAAAGTTGTCAAATACATATACTGTATAGTCAGACAAACAAACTTGAATAAAGTTGTGACTAAGAAATTAGGGCGTGCAATGAAGTATTAAATTTTTCAAAAAAGAAATAACATCAAACATCCTAATTAGATATCCTTAGATTGAGGAAAAAGAGATTGTCCTTAATGTTAGGTATCACTTGAATCGTTTCCAACTAGAGATGATGTTAGTGATTGTGGATTATTCTACAAGAAAATTTCTATATGGGAAAGCAATGCCTAATTTTCTTCTAAATTAAAATGTAGCTATTCAGAGAAGCCTGGGGAAGACCCAACTTGTAGGATGCTAAGATCAACAAAGGATGGATAAAAAATATTGAGCATTTTCATTAAAATGGGATGTTTTGGTGGAAAAGGATTTGTTGGTGTACTCTTATTTCTATTTCCGTATGATCTATCCACCTACTTTTGAGTAACCTTCAATTGTTAAGAATTTTTTTGTTATTCCCTTTCAATCTCCCTCTCTCATTGCTACATAGATATCTCCTCTACTATTTTCTATTTCTTGCTAGTCTCTATAATATTAATGTCTCCCTCTCTACCTAGTTTGATTCTCTTTCAGCCTTCCTTTCTCTCATCTTCCCCCTTTTCCTTTGCTCCAATTCTTTGTTTCTTTATTTTTGTGTCTCTTGTTCATTTAGAAAATCAATGTACACATCTAACTTGTCAAAACCTATCACTGTGTACTTAGGCATAGCACTCGAGACTAACCTCTAGGTATGTGCAAGATCATGATGGGCCAAAAAGTGGCGATATCATGGGTATGTGTAGGGTATGTGGCTGACGATTTTTTTTTACCAAAAATTGATGAAATGAAAAGGGTTTTTAAAGGAGATTCTAAGCTTTCCATCAATATAAATTATGCTTTACTTTTAATTTAATAAATAATTATTATTTATTTTCTATTTTAATTACAACTAAAGTCCTGATTGATAGGCCGATTGAAAAAAATCTATAGCTTTCAAATGGAATCACATTTTTTGCATCTGAAACATGCATCACATTCTATGCTTCACATACTATAGGATTAAAAATATATATATGAATTTCATGAAGTTTTGACCAAGTTAAGGTGGTCAGACATACGAGTTTTTTATTTTTTAAAAAGTTGTAATAAAAAAATCATAATTATTTACTTGGAAAAAAATTACAAAAAATATGCATCACATCGGACATGAGTCCTCTACTTATATCTAAAATCTTATAAAAAATATTATCATTTTATTGTGGTTAGGTGGTCAGACATACACATACTTATTTTTTCCCTAAAATTTAAGTACTACTACATTGAAATTGCAAATTTTCACCAAATAGATTTTTTTTTGTTTTTAAATAAACCTAGTAGTTTAGAAACTACATTCAATTTTCTATATATTCTATTCTTAAATATTTTTGAAATAATATAGATAACTTATTCAAATTTTTGGGTCAAGTTGCCTAACTCTGATTTTTCTAAATTTTTTGCCACTTAAGGGCTTGTTTTTTCCATGATGATCCTACACATACCCCTCTATATCATAATTGTTACACCCTTTACATCAAAAGTTGCAAAAAAATACTATTTAGGGTTTCTTGTTGTTGGTTATTTACTTGTGTGCATTCCACAAAGTCAAATTCCTAGTCGCTTGTATCATTAGCATATATACTTCTATTCCATCATTTTCATCCCAATTTATTGCATTTCTGAATTAGTGGATGACATCTTCTAGATCATTATTTGGTGGTTATGGCATGAAGAGACCTTCATATTCTTCACTAAAATTCAAATGTACCCCTAGGTTTAAAGATACACCTTTAAACAACCTTGATTGGATTGTATGTGATGGTAGACTCAAACCTTCTTCATTATCTATAGTGTTATTGCAAGTTGTTTGAAGAATAGGAGTTTCTATGTCATCCAGTTAAATATCATTATTCTATGTGTAATATCCTTCTAATTCATTTGTTGCATTCAAGGAATTTCATACATTGAATTTTTGAATGAACTCATTAATATAATCTTCATTAAAACTAGCTAGCCTCAAACAAGTTTCCATTGCAATAAACTATGCATCATCCTTGATTTCCATGGCATCAGTTTTTACTTTGAAAATGGTTGCTTTTTCTTCAACTATTAAGGCTTCACTTGGTGTTGGATATTATTGTCAAGTGCAGTCTAATTCAATGACCAAATTCCTATTCTTTGAAAACCCCTTATAATATTACACACACTCAAAGCTTGTGCAAATTCCTTGATAGAAAGAGATGTCAACTCTTCCCTTCTAATTTCAATTTGGGGGTGGATAGACATCCATACACTCCTTTGTCATTTGAAGCAATTTTTGAAAGGAGAGAATGCATTGACATTTAGGGGTTGCAACTTGTGGTTGGTATGTGCTGGTAGTGTGATCAAGTATATGACTATACGCCTTGCTTCATCGATTTTTTTGAAGGCCACATGGCTACCATGACCATCAAAGATAAGAAGTTTTATGTTTTTGTTAGGGTTAGAAGGAAGATATTTAACAGTTAAATGTAGATTTGATCAATAAAATAAATAAATAAAACACACAAAAAATTATAGCAGAAACAAGACAACATAGAGAATTTAACGTGGTTCACCCAATCCAGACCACATCCACAAAACTGCAACCATCCAATGATTTTATTATCCAATGTAAAACATATTATAATCTCACTAATAATTCCCTACTACAACTCCCATCTCAACTGATTATAACAAGATTTTTAGAAGCTTCCAAAATTAGGCTTTTACAAAGTCGGTTTTATCTTTTGTCGATGACAAAGTGAAAAATGGGGAAAAAAATTCTTTAGGGCTGCCTCCCCTGAACCCCTGCCTAGGGCCCATCCTGGCTTGGGACCCCGACTAGGGTACATGAAGAGTGTATAGTATAGCATGATCAGTCACCACATACCAACAATTTCCCACTTAGAGACTGATCAGGCTCCACACCAAACAATCTCCCACTTGGAGACTGATCCTAGATGACACAGCTGCACTTACAACTCCCACTAGAAATAAGCACCTTAGACCCTACTGCTATGTTATACTTGAATTCAACCTTGAAGGCCAACTGAAGTTGAAGAGGAGCTCAGCTTCTCCCTTGTCACCACCTTCATAAATATATCCACTGGATTAGCATCTGTATGTATCTTTTCCAGCTTTACCTGTCCATCCTCCAACACTGACCTAATGAAATGATATGGGTATGTGCAGGATCATCATGGAAAAAATAGGCCCTTAAGTGGCAAAAAATTCAGAAAAATCAGAGTTAGGAAACTTGATGTAAAAATTTGAATAAGTTATCTATATTATTTCAAAAATATGTATGAAGATAATCTATAGAAAATTGAATGTAGTTTCTAAACTACTAGGTTTGTTTGAAAAAATATATATATATATATATTTGGTGAAAATTTGAAATTTCAATGTAGTAGTACTTAAATTTTAGGGAAAAAATAAGTATGTGTCTGTCTGACCACCCTAACCACAATAAAATGATAAAAAAAAATTATAATATTTTAGATATAAGTAGAGGACTCATGTCCCGATGTGATGCATATTTTTGTAATTTTTTCCAAGTAAATAATTAATTATGAATTTTTATTACAACTTTTAAAAAATATAAAAACTCAGTATCGACCACCTTAACTTGGTAAAAATTCATGAAATTCAAATTTTTTTTTAATCCTATAGTATGCAAAGCATAGAATGTGATACATGTTTTGGATTTAAAAATATGATATTGTTTGAAAGCTATAGATGTTTTTCAATCAGCCTATCAATCGGGACTTTAGTAGTAATTCAAATAGAAAATGAATAATAATTACTTATTAAATTCAAAGTAAAGCATAATTTATATTGGTGAAAACCTGAGAATCTCCTTTAAAAACCATTTTCCTTTCATCAATTTTGGGTAAAAAAAAGTCGTCAGCCACATACCCATCATATTGCCACTTTTTTGCCCATCATGATCCTGCACATACCCATATCTCAACTGCATTTGTTTGGTTTTAGAGTGAAAGGAAAAATTATTTGCAAGATGTATAGCACTCTGGCTATTTGTAAATAGGTAATTTTCAACCTATTTTTTTTCCAACTCTTCCATGAAAATTTGCAGCCATATCATCTCCTTTGCCGCCTCTGTTTCAACAACATACTCTACCTTTGTGGTGTTTAAAGCAACCACCTTTTGGAACCAAGAAATCTAACTCATTGTTGTCCCACCAACTGTAAATACATAACCTGTGGTACTTTTCCTGGTATCAATATCCCCTTCCAAATCTGAGTCAACATATCCTTTTAAATTAGTATTAGAACCCCCAAAACATAAACATCTGTTGGATGTACATCTCAAATGTACCTGAGAATCCATTTTACCACATTCCAATGCTCAACACCGGGATGATTCATATACCTACTAACAACTCCTACAAAATGTGCAATATCTGGTCTTGTGTATACCATGGCATACATTAAACTACCTATAGCTAAAGCATATGGTACCTTGGACATTTTTTCTTCATCCTAGCTCTTATGTTTTTGGACATGTATCCTTAGTCAATCTAACATGATTGGGAAAAGATGTGCTGACAAATTTTGCATTCTCCATATGAAATCTCTGCAACACCTTTTCAACATAATCAACTTGAGATAATTTTTTTTTCTATTTTTCCTATCTCTTGTAATCTTCATACCAAGGATTTGCTTTGTTGACCTGAAATCCTTCACAGCAAATGAATTTTCTAATTGTTGATCTAACTCCTTTATGTGATTCATTTTAGACCCCGCTACAAGCATATCATCAACATATAAACATAAAATAATGTAGTTATTATCATCTAACCTCTTAAAATAAATAAAATGGTCTGAACTATAGTGACTGTATCCATGCTTAGCCATAAAGCTATCAAATTTAATATACCATTGCTCAGGTGCTTGCTTCAAGCTATATAAACTTTTCTTCAATCTATACACCAATTTCTTCTGACCTTTGACCTCAAATCCTTGTCGTTGTTCCATGTATATTTCCTCTACCAAATCACCATGGAGAAAGGTTGCTATAACATAGAGTTGTTCTAAATGTAAATCCTTAGCAACCACAATGCTTAAAATAGTACGAATAGAAGTCATTTTAACAACTAGAGAAAATATTTCATGAAAATAAATACCCATTTTTTGTGCAAATCCCTTTACAACTAATCTAGCTTTAAATATTTACTTACCTCCATCCTCCTCTTTCAGCCTATAAACCCATTTTTTTGGTAAATCCTTTTTACCCGTAGGAAACTTGTATAATTCTCAAGTCTGATTTTTCAGCAAGGATTCCATTTCTTCTTCCATTCCATGATCCCATTGAACCTTGGTATCCACCTACATAGCTTCATCATAACATTTCAATTCACCAACATCAGTTAATAAAGTAGAATACAAAGAGGGAGGAAATCTTTCTAGAGGTCTACCTATTCTTGAAGATCATCTAACATTCACTGGAATTTGTGGTATTTGTTGTTGCTGTTGTTGCAAAGCATGAGAACCCATTGGAACATTGTTTTTTGGTGTATCATCCAACACTACATAATCATTTTATTTCTTCTCATGTTGTTGCAACTGATCTTTGTACAACACTTTCTCATTGAATATGACATCCTTGATTCTCACAATTTTTTTATTTTCAAAATCCCAAAGCCTATAACCAAGTTCATCAATGCCATATCCAAAAAATACACATTTCTTTGATTTTTCATCAAGTTTGGTTCTATTTTCATAATCTACATGTGAAAATTCTTCACAACCGAAGGTCTTGATAAAAGAATAACTCACCTTCTTACCTGTCCATGCTTCCTCTGGAATACCACAACCCAAAGGATTTGAGGGACCTATATTGATTAAATAAATAGTAGTGTTTACAACCTCTACCCACATTTTTAAAGGAATCCTAGCATGAAATCTCATAGTCCGTGCATGCTCCATTATTTTTTTGTTCATGCAGTCAGCCACTCCATTTTCTTGTGGAGTCCTTGGAACCGTTTTCTTCCTATGAATACCATTAGAGGAACAATAATCTTCAAACTCTTTGTTGCAATACTCACCACTATTATCAGATCTGATACATTTTAACTTTTTACCTAACTCATTCTCAACCAAGCTTCTCCATTTCTTAAAAGATTCAAATACATCAAATTTCTTCCTAAGGAAATAAATCCATACCTTCCTTGTTGCATCATCAGTAAAAGTGACATATTACTAAGAGCCACCAAGAGAAGATACTTGAGTTAGTCCCAATACATCTGTATGTACAAGCTCTAATTTCTCATCTTTCTTTTGCTTCCCATCTTTGAGAAAACTAACTCTCTTTTGTTTTCCATATACACAACTTTCATATAAATCCATATTAACACATTTTAGACTTGGTAAAACATTATTTGAATGAAGTACTTTCATACCTTTTGTACTCATATTCCCAAGTCTATTATGCCATAGTGCTAATTCATAATCCATAGCAACTATCTGATTTTTTACCTACTAAACTGCAACAATTGTTCATGAACATTGATTTTTATCTACAATAGCTAAAGTAGGAGTAGTATGACTTGTACAAAGATATAAGGTACCTACTTTCACACCTTTTGCTACCACTAAGGAACCTTTTGTAACCTTCCAATTTTTATCACTAAATGTAACAACACAACCTTCATCATCTAGTTGCCCTACTAAAATTAAATTTATTTTTAACATTTGAACATGCCTCACCTCATGTAGTAGCCAATGATTCCCATTCTGAAACTTAATCTTGATTCTTCCCTTTCCAACAATCTGACAGGGTTTTCTATCTCCCAAATAAACTAGCCCAAAATCCCCTTCGACATAATCAAGAAAATAACTTCTATGGGGCGTAGAATGAAATGAAGCCCCTAAATCTAACACCCAAGATTCATTAGAATTATCAAGGGAAATAATCAAAGCATCCTCATTAGGTTTATTACTTACCATATTTTCCTCTTTATTTCCTTCCTTTTTAGTCTCCTTTATTTTTCCAAGACCAACAATCTTTCTTTAAATGACCCAGCTTACCACAATACCAACAATCCCTCTTGTCTCTAAATTGGGACCTTTTTTCCTTTGATTTTCCTCATGACTTCCCACAAATTCTAGAATTATTTCCTCTCTCCTTTGTTTTTCCTCTACTTTTTGCATTCAAAACACTACCTGATGTGGATGTTCCACATGAGTTTTTCCTATGAATTTCCTTACTCAAAATAACACCAACAACATCATCAAATTTCAATGTATTTGAACCAAAAACAAAATTGCTAACAACCATTACCAAGCTATTCTAGCTTTTAGGCAAAGAACATAGAATCAAAAGATCCCTAACTTCATCAAAGTTTACATTTACATAAATTAATTGACTGGTAACCATATCAAACTCATTTAAATGATCAAGAGCTGACCCACCTTCTACCATTTTCATATTAAATAAATGCTTCATAAGAAATACTTTATTCAAAGCGGAAGGATTTTACTTCACCAGGGTTTCCATCAACTCTTGAGTTGTCTTTGTCGTTGTAATATTGAATGCCACCAATTGTGCCAGGCATAAAGTAATGGATCCTAGTTCCTTTTTGTCCAGAAGATTCCATTCCTCATCACTCATTGTTGTTGATTTCTTGGCTATTCCTTCCAATGGCCTCCATAAATCCTTCTGATAGAGATAATCCTCCATCTGCATCTTCCATAACTGATAGTTCTACCCATTGAATTTATATACCTTCAATTACCCTCATCCGCCATTTCTCCCACTTAACTGTGAGACTCTCACTCAACTGTGAGACTTTCCTGCAGGCGATAATCAAACACAACCCACTTTGATACCACTTGTTAGGGTTAGAAGGAAGATATCTAATAGTTAAATGTATATTTGATGAATAAAACAAAAAAAATTATAGCAGAAACAAGACAACACAAAGAATTTAATGTGGTTCACCCAATCTAAGCTACATCCACAAAACCTCAACCATCCAATGATTTTATTATCTAGTGTAAAAAATATCACAATCCCGCTAATAATTCCCTACTGCAACTCCCATCCCAACTGCTTATAACAAGCTTTTTAGAAGCTTCCAGAATTAGGGTTTTACAAAGTCATTTTTTTCTTTTGTTGGTGACGAAGTGAAAAACATAAAAAAAAATTCTTAGGAGCTGTCATCCCCGAACCCTTACCTAGGGCTCGACCTAGCCCTAGACCTCGAAGAGGATACATGAAGAGTGTACAATATAGCATGATCAATCACCATATACCAACATTTTTTCAATGAAACCCCGCCAAGGATTGATGTAGCAAAGTGTTCGATCCAATTAGCAAACAATTTTTTTTATCATGTCCACACATGTTCTTGGGCTGCCATGCATGCCCCTAGCTCATAGTTGGTAATGTGGTTTTTCATGTGTCCCTTTGACTTAAAAAAATTAAAACTAGGTATAACATGTCCTATACACTCCTTTGTTGTTTGAAATAATTTTTGAAAGGAGAAACTACATTGACATTTAGGGGCTACAACTCGTGGCTGTATGCCCTAGTGCTATGAGAAATTATATGCCTATACATCTTGCTTCATCAATTGTCTCAAAGGCCACATGGCTGCCATGACCATGAAAGATAAGAAGTTTTATGTTTTTTGGTGAAAACCCACCAAAAATTGATGTAGAAAAGTGTTCAAGCCAATAATAAATTTTTTTTTGTCATCCACACATATTCTTGACCTTCCATGCATTCCCCTAGCTCATAGTTGGTAATGTAGTTTTTCATGAGTCCCTTTTGACTTAAACAAATAAAAACTAGGTATAACATGTCATGTTGCATCAATGCAAGATAAAATAATGATCCACTATTTTCTTTTTAAGATTAAATATGGTACACATCTTGACCCCATCCTTTCAATAATTCACATTCCATAGTTTTCGCTAGCCTACACACCTATTTCATTGTAGTTCCAGATTATCCTTGACCCATACTTGTTCTCATTATACAACTTCTCCAAGTTTTCATAAAAGGATGAGACTATGGAGGGGCATAGCATAATAGCTCTATCTATGTCCAGACCTTCTTTAGGGATAATTTTTAGATCAAGATTCCTTTTCCAAAATCTAACCTACCATGACTTCCTTGGCATCCCATTTATGAATGGGTTAGGCCTTGATTCAATCATTTGATCCATCATTCATTTTAGTTGAGAGATTTGAAGGCCATGTCCAATATCATCATGTCCTTGCATCATTCCATAATTGAGCTTCTTCCATTTCAAAAAGGATGCTTAGTGGCCCCTTCCTTTTGGTGGTTGTAACTCCATTAAGCCATTCCCTCAAACTGCTAGGAAGGATTCCCCATTTGATCTTTGCACCCTTGATTGACATATAATTATCTTCAACATATGGAATTGCACTTTACATTTGATACATAGTCCAATGTGTGGTCAACTAATCTAGGGTCCTCGAGTGCACGTGAGCTAACTCAAGAACATGAACGCGTGGTTCGAAATTTGCTTGAGTATCCTAAATATTGCAAGTTTAGAACCTAAGTATTCAATTCTATGGTATTCCTTTCCTTAATTGACATCTTCATGGATGGGAACTTTTGACTCTTCCTCAATAGATTGAGGAATATTCAACCTTACTATACATGAGTAACTCTAATTATGCTTGTCCCACTCAATATTTTTCCCTTCTTCCCTAGTTCCATGATTTTTAGTAAACTGGTATGTGGAAAAAATAATAGAAATATTGTCTTATGTTATCATAGTGTAGGAAATTGTATACCATTTATAATCTCACACTTTTTTAGGTCGCTTAATTTATTAGACTTAATTAGGCTTCTAATATGCCAAATTATGCATTCTAAAGCATTATTGTTTCTATTTTCTCAAAGGGAAATCAACATTTAATTAATGCAATTAATATTTTAATGACCTTGGAATGTGAATTTCCTAGACTTTTAGGCTAGGACCCACTCTCCCAAGGGAAAATGTGTCCCTTTTAATTCCTAGGATCCATTTTCAAATATATTTTTGGCAATATTTTAATGATTCAAATTCAATTATTGTCGGCTTTTGGAATCTATTTTTGGAAAATTAGATAAAAATCTATAAATACATATCCTTTTTATCAATTCAAATATAATTATCCTAACACACTTTTTGGAGTCTTCATATGAGAAAATATTATTTTCAAGAGCATTCAAGAGAAAATTTATCAATAATTTTTTATAGGATTCAAGATCCTATTTTGCCATAGAAAAATGGACCTCTTGCTTGACATGGGAATAATTCATCATAAAATGTACTTAATGAGATCTTAATCTAGTGTTGTGAGGCATTTTATGCATCCGCACTAGGTCTTGGGCCCTTTCAAATGCATTTAACGATGTCTTGTAAAGGTGTTGTAAAGTGTTGTAAGATACTTTCACGCTTTTCTAGACCTAATGAACCTATTTCTCCTCAATTAAACATTATAATTTTTTTTTAATAGTATTATCACATCAATCTAGAAGAATTATAGCTTAAACTTAATGTGAAACTAGTTTTGTAATGTGTCTTGCACATTCACATTGGTTCTTGTGCTTTCCTAAGCTATGTGGACCTCATTTTAGTGTTGTAAAGTGTATTTAATCACACTTTCACATTGAATCTTATATCCCAATCCCTAATTGAAATTCAAATCATCATTAATAGGCCCCTATTAACCCATATTGTGCATCCCAAGGAAATTTTTGATAAAATACCTAACAAAGTTGCAATTTAAACCTTATTTCCTTGTCCTCTGGCATCTTAGTTGTCAAAAAGGCCCCTGTGGGACCCATTCACCATCCATGGTGAATTAGTCCCATCCAGGTGGGGCCTATTCACCATGGGTGGCAAATGAGTCCCATTTGGCCCAATTTTGACCTTTGAGCAAGAAAAAAGTGAAATTTAAGTTTATTATTTCTTCATGTCGGCTTGTGATGAGGTATTAACGGGTAAAATAGTTGAAATGCCTTTATAAATATAAGAATTTTAACCCTAATTCACATCTATCTATCTCTTTTCAGTCATTCATCCATCATTCTTCCATCTCAATTCAAGAAACTTAGGGTTTCTTCATTTCAAGTCACCAAGACATCAATTTTCAAACATTCAAGGGTAAATCCTTCATGTTTTGCTACAAAATTTCAAGATAAAACATCATGGAAAGGTAATCAACTCCATTATTACATGTTTCATTAATTTATTTCATCATTTTGGTTTAATTACCTAAAAGGGGTTTGACCAAGGCAAACCCCCATGCCTTAACATTCAACATTTCTCTCTCTTGTCTTGTGTGTTTGCAGATTTAGGTTTCTTGGAAGCTTGGAAATCATTAAGAATGAAGTTGGAAAGTTTTTTAGGTCTCCTCTTCATTAATCCAAGCCAAAATATCAACAAAAACTCATTTTCAGGTTCAAAAATTAGAGTTTTGAAAGTGAACACCTATAGAAAATCGAAGTGCATACCGAGAGCTCCAGATTCCACCTTTGAATATTCAGAAATTTAAAATTGGACTCATTCTCCATGGGTGGAGAATGAGTCCCACTCCAAGGTCAATTTGTTGTTTTCTACATTTTTAGATACCCTTTTGTTAGAAATAGGTTCAGCTCAGTTTTGCTGAATTGGGACTGATTCGCCTAGAATGGCGAATGAGTACCACCAGGCCTAAAAATCAGCATCAACAAAATTTCAAATGTAATTTCCTATCTTCATCTGCATTCCAGGTGCACACTTTCAGTTTGGTTCATTTTTGTTTAGTTTTGCATTCGTTTCTAGGTGTTTTTGCATTACACAATGTGTTTTCAAACAAGTTGTTTTCCTTTAGTTTTCATTCATTAATCAGTCAATCTTGTTTGTTTATTGCATTAAAACATTGCATCTAGGTATATTAAATCCTTATTTCATCCATATTGCATTAATGTTTGAATGTGAACATGAGCATTTTTGGCCCTTCTTTCTCCTTTTAGGTCAAAAACCCTAGAAGTGATAGAAAGCAAGAGGGTCCTAAAAATATATGTTCCACCTATAATAATGTTCAATATTATGTGTTTTCATGTCATATTGTGAAGGATAACATGCATTATTGATCCTAAAGCATCCAAGCATTTTCAAGTGTCCAAATTCATCAAGAAAAGCAATATCAAGTTCCTTGGAGTGATGTTTTTATCTTCAATCCTCTAAGGGAATCCATTGAAGGTTTGGTGAGTTGTAGCAAGCAAGTGTTCATTCATAATTTCCTTCTCCATTTTCATTATCTTTCTATCAAGGTTTAATTACCAAACATTGGGTTTGACAAAGGAAAACCCCCATTCAAACAAAATAATTTATCTCTCTTTGTATGTGAAGATTACAAATTGAAGAAGGATTGAACATCTTGAAGAGTAAATTTACATTGTTGCATAAGTTTTCATCATTGTTTTCAAGCCATGGAAACTCAATATTAGATTTTATTTCCAACTTTGGGACAATGGAACCTATGAAAATAAGAATCTAAGATCATATATCAAACGATTTCCAAAAGAATTTTTAGAATCCCTAACCAGGACCCATTCACCATAGGGTGAACCTATCCATCAATAGAGCTCAAAATCATCTTTTGGTGACTGGTACATGTGTCCTTAGCCTTCTTATATTTTCTTGCAAACTATGGTTTCAATTTTTGTACTTTAGGGAATTTTCATTTCATGTTCTAGGTCTTATAATTAATTTAGTTTGAGCATTGCTTATCATTTCAATTTGGTTTTGGGTCTATCCTATTATCTTAAGGACTAAGATCCAGGTCTAATTGAATCACCATTGAGGTTGAATGTCAATCTTTAAACCTTGTGATCTCTTTCCTAATGAAATTCCTTATCAAAATGAATAAATAGAGAAAATATCCCTTTTTAAGGATCCCTTTTCCCACCATTTCATTTTGGTGAACTTGACATGAATTCAAACATCATATCTCTAAACCTCTTGTCGCTCAAAAATTTTTAATTTAGTTGTCTGCATAACACATATGCACCTCCACCATATTCCACTCCATCCCAAAACACAACCAATGATTCCATCATAAACCAACTTTTGTAAAATGTCACATTCCTCTTACAACAAATAACAACGTTGAACAAAAAAGAAATCAGACAACCTTCACAATATTTTAAAAGAAACCCATTATCATTGGAGATAGTGAGAGCACAAATGCCACAAGGAATAGAGATACCTATATTTTTCAAATATGATGGTAAAGGATATTCTATAAACCATGTGTCTGCATATATATTCTTATGTAGTGACTTCATTTTTGAAGACAAGCTCTTCGCTAAGATTTTTCCTAGGCCATTAAAAGATACAACCTTGGAATGGTTTTGTTCCTTACCAAATAATAAAAAATGCTTCAACTCCTAAAAAATATGAAATTGTGCCTCATAACAATTTTCAACCATTTAAGAAAATAAAAAAGGGATTTATACAAATAAATCCACCTAAACCAACCAACCATGTTGAAACTCAAATGGTTTCCGTAAAAACAACAAATCCATACCAATATCAGTATAGGAATAGAAAATTCACCCCATTACCTGATACCCACCATTCGATCATGTTGTAACTCTTGAGAAAGAACCTAATCACCTTACCTCCCATTAGACCTCTTGATACAACTAATTGTTTACCTCAGAACTATAACTCAAATGACTTTTTCCAATTTCATCAACAAGTTGGACATGATACAAAATGATGTATGGGTCTTAAACATATAGTGCAAGACCTCATTGATTCCAATAACATCCAATTGGTTAGTTTTAATGATCAGGGAATTAATTTGTTGCCCCACCTAACCAAAATTTTCAAATCTTTTCCAATCCAATGCCAAATCATTCTATCTCATTTGTAAAATCTAGTGATAACAAGAATGATGTGATGAATGTTAGCAAGGTATAAGATATAACTGATGACATCTGATAAGAGTAATAATGGAGATGATATAGGTGTTATGATTGGATTCAATGACGTTTAACCTCATAAGGGCCAAACCAAATTGTCTCTTGACATTGCTTTATGAAATAGTGATATAATTAAACATGCACTTGATGGTCCTCTTTATATTGCTATAAGAATCAATGATAAGACTAAAATTGGGATATTAATTGATCTCATCTATGTAAATAATGTGATCAGTAAGGAATTCTTATTTTTTCATGAACTTTACCAAGATTCTTATTAAAAGTTGAAAGCATTGATGAAAACACATGATGGTTTTTCTTACCCTATGTCAGGTTCAATCACTCTTCTATTAAAAGTTGGACCAAAATAGTTAGATGTATCATTCTCCATCATCTCGGTGTAAGATCAATTTCATGTGAAGTTAGGCTATCCATGGCTACTCTCCATGAATTTCATCCCATTGTTCATACACAAGTGCTTGAAATTTCCATTTGATAACCAAATTTTAACAATGCATCATAGTGGATTTAATCCTTTTCCTTCTTGAGGGAACTTTTCATTGAATTTATTTTGGCTTGAACTTGTAGAACCTATCAAACAACGTAAAAATTTATTTTTCAAATCCTATCAAAAGTTCAAAGTGAAGCATATAGAAAAGTTATCCTTGCCAACATCCCACCTGAAACTGAAAAATCTATAGTTGTTCCTCCCATTCCAAATGTTGTAGATGAACCTATGCTTGAACCAAAAGATATAAAATATGATGTTATTTTTCCACCTATACCCTACAAGAGACCAAGAGATAACCACACAATTCCCTTTGTGCCTCCTAAAACCAAAAAAAATTATAAGCCTAAATAGAAAGTGGTTTCACAACCCTAAGAGGTCCCTTCTATTCCTCCCCTAAGGGAAGAAAATAGACTAATGGTTGATAAACCTTCTCCTACACCATTACAACTTGAAAATCATGCAAGAAGAAACTAAAATGCTAAAGAGCGTAGGCGTAGATGTTATGTTATTTCTCATAAATTAGAAGAAAAGAACAAACAAACTCAAATAAAGCATGATTATTCTCCACCTTCAATACAACATGAAAATTTTGCACCACAACAAAAAGAGAACACACAATGGAAATTGTCAATAGGCCTCTTTTTGTGATTAACTTGGATGATGATGAGATTGCTAAAATTGATGAAGTGCATAATGAATTAAATTTTTTGTTTCCAGCTTCTATGAAGTTAGATGGATGCATCCATGATTATCCTTCTAAAAGTAGTGCATCATCACGTGTTGAACCCGGTGATTGTCCCAGTATAGAACTTGATGTTGCTCCTTTGGATATTTATAAACCTTTCGTATATGATTAACAAGATTGGGATGCATATTACTTGATATAGGTTGGCTCACATGTGACATACTATTTTTCTTTTCTCTTGATGTTATTTGTGATTGCATGTATGTAAAGTGATACCCTACATCATGCTTCTTAGCATGTCTTTAAATTTTAGAGTTTTCTTTGGATGATCCTTGTTACTCCATTGGTGCAAGGATACAAAGAAAGAGAATATGTCATTGTATTCTTCTATTTGCATCTCGACTCTTCTATCTATCATAAAAAATTTCTTCTCCTTTGTCTTATTTTTTCCTTGTGGGGATGACACAAGGCGTCAAGACATCCAAGTCTCTTTCATGTTAACCCAAAATCTTCTCCTTTGTTTTTTCTCTCTATGTGTCATTCTTCCTTTATTTTGTTTTCCACGATGTATTTGGGGAATGATGATGGTTCCAAACTCTATTATATCATTGTAGCAAAGATATACGTTGACCCCAAATCTATCGATCCCTTATGTTTTATCTTTTACAATTGCATGTAGGGGAAACCCTCCCTTTTCATGATGTAGCTTTATTTTGAAACATATGATTGGAATAAGGATTTCCAAATAAGCTCTCAGGGACCTTTTATCAATTGGAATTTATCATTTCTACTTTAAATTAATTGTTCATAGTATGGTATTATTTTGATATGGACATTGGCATTCTCATGTTAGCATGAAGATTTTAGAATTTTGGAGGTTGAAATTAGTGTAATGTTGGCATAGCATTGATCAAATGTTTTTGTGGAACCTTATCAAAGTTATCAAGGAGTATAAATTTTGGTATGGTTGATGATGGGAGAAATATAGACCTGGTGTGACCTTCCCATCTAGAACACCTTGTTATGAGTTCACACCTTGTAGACCTATTATGCATTTGTCATTTTGTCTTTGGGGCTCACCTAGTGTATACTGGACTACACTAGCCATTGTGAGAATATTTTGATGGATGTGGCATAGTGCAACTTGCTAGTCCATCCTTTTTTGCATTGTATTCTTGTGTATCTTATCTTGTTGCACATATATTACACATCATGCGTGTCCCTTTGTTCTTATGTTTGGTTGCCATGGGATCTTTGATCTTGGGGGCTTCATCATCCTCCTTGATCTTTGTCATCCTATATAAATCTAACATTTGTAAACTTAGACCTCTCTTGATACATATATGTCTACTTTAGTGTGAGTCTGAGCATAAGTTCATACTCTCACTAAAGTGGGGGCTAAATGTAATGTAGGAAATTGTATACCCTTTACAATTTCACACTTTTTTTGGGTACCTTAATATATTGGAATTAATTAAGCTTCTAATGTTTTCAATAATGCATTCCAAAGCCTTATTATTTCCATTTTACGAAAGGGGAACCAATATTTATTTAATACAATTAATATTTTAATCACCTTGCAATGTGAATGTCCTAGATTTTAGGCCAAGATCCATTTGGCCAAGGGAGAATGGGTCCACTCTAAGTCCTAGGACCCATTTTTAAATATTCTTTTTGTGGTACTTTATTGACTCAAATTCAATATGCAGTTGTTGGCTTTGGGAATCTAATTTTTAGGAAATTAGATAAACATCTATAGATACATAGTCTTTTTATCAATTAAAATCTAAGCATCCTAACACACTTTTCTGAGACTTCATATGATAAAATATTATTTTCAAGAGTATTCAAGTGCAAATTTATTAATCATTTGTGGCAACATTCAAGATATTATCATCATGTTCAAGCTTATGTGTGTTCATGTCATCTTGTGAACACTAACATGCATTGTTGACCCTAAAGCATATAAGCATTATGAAGTGTCCAAATACATCAAGCAAAGCAAGATCAAGCTCCTTGGAGTGATGTGTTTTTCTTCATTCCTTTAAGGGAAGCCATTGAAGGTTTTGTGAGTTGTAGCAAGCAAGTGTTCATTCATCATTTCCTTCTCCATTGCCATTATCTGTTTATCAAGGTTTAATTACCAAAATTTGGGTTTGACTAAGGAAAACCCCCATTCAAACAAAAAAATTCTTCCTCTCTTTGTATGTGCAGATTAAAAGTTGAAGAAGGATTGAAGATCATGAAGAGAAATTTTTCATTGTTGCATTAGTTGTCATAATTGTTGTCAAGCCATAGAAACTCAATTATAGATTTAATTTTTGATTTTCTGACAGTGGAATCAGTGTAAAACATAAGCTAAGATCCTACCTTAGAGGACTACCAAAAGAAATTTCATAAGCCCTTACCAGGACCCATTCACCCTTGACTCAACCTATCATTGAGCAAAGCTCAAAATCAACTTTTGGTGACTAGTAGGTGTCCTTACCCTTCTTAGATCTATCTACAAGCCATGGTTTCAGTTTGTCTACTTTCAGTAATTTTCATTTCATGTTCTAGGTCTTACAATTCATTTAGTTTGTGCATTGCATATCATTTCAATTTGGTTTTAGACCTATTCTATTGTCTTAGGAACTAAGATCCAAGTTTTATTGACTCACCATTAAGGTTGAAAGTTAATATTTAGACCTTTGATCTCTTTCCTAATGAAATTCCTTAGGGAAAGAAATAAATAGAGAAAATGCCCCCTTATTCTTTAAGGATCCCCTTTCCCAATGCCATTTTAGTTATACATATAAAATCCACAAGCATACCATGTTATACATGTCAAAAAAGTATTACTATTTTTGAAAATATCAAAATCAAAAAATTGAAAAGGTAAAAAACCTATCAATATGTTTGCAAATAATAGAAACATAAGATAGACAATTTTAGTAAGCATATGTACATAAAAATGAAAATAACCCTCAACTCAGGAGTACCATTTTATACAAAATGAATGGAGAAATTGTAGGTTGACATCACCTAAAAGCATGGAGACTATATTTCTTACATATTCTGTGGTGGATTCATCATCTAGAAAACAACAATATATTATGAGAAATGATGAAATTAGTCAAGAATTGAAATGGGGTTTTTGGATTGTTAGAGGCATGTGAATTATACTTCTGAATATATCTTACAATTAAAAGTTACAATGTTTGTTCTATTTATGTATGTTTCTCTATTGTATGTGCAATGGAAAGTAAACTGAAACTAACACAGTTTATAGAAAATGTATGCTATTGTGTTCTTAGGGATGGTGAAAGGAGTATAATTCAAACACAAGTAAGATGGATGTACATACGTGAATTTTCATATATATTCCCAAAAATACATGGGGTTTCAAGAAAAATCCCATACAAGTTTAGGATTTCATCATAATAATTCCTTAAACAAACAAGTACATGAATTTATATAGACATGGGGTCAAAATGATGTGACAAAGATAGGAGCACTTGGGAAAAATATATTCGTGAGTACCAATCTGTGCAAAATGAAAGGATAAATGATAGGTTGATGTTACCTAAAACCATCGAGACTATCACATGATGGAGATGGCATGATAAAAAAATGATGAAATTGGTTGAGAAAGGTGTTTATAATTACTACATAATCAAGCAGCCAAGAAAGCCTTCATAGGTCCAAAAAAATGCATAGTAAACAGATTTAGGAGTACCATTGCTTGCTTTTTGAAAGGAGAACTCCAAACTTTAGAGATACAAAGTTTCATGACTATAAAAATAGAAAGTATAGAAATAGATATATATACATATATGTATGCATATGCATGTATACACACACACATGCATGTATGTGCATGTATACATATATATACATACATACATACATAAATACACATATGTGTGTGTTTATATATATATATATATATATATATATATATATATATATATATCTTTTTGTGAATGTCTATTAGTATAACAAAAATGTAAGGTATTAAGTAAAGAATAAATATTACAAAGTTTGTCCTATATATGTATGTTGTTCTATTGTATGTGCAATCAAATGTAGACAAATACTAACACGGTTTGCATGAAAAGTTCCAAGGGGTAAATGGAGATGTACGTATGTTGTTGTGTTTAGTTGTCAATCCAAACTTCAGAGATACATATGTAGTTTCATGACTAAATAGCTATATATATTTAAGTATGTGCATGTATGTATACATATATTTTTATGTATGTATATATGTATCTATATGTTATTTATGTGTATATATATTTTGTATTTACATAATACACACACATGCACACACATATATATTAATATACATATATACAAACAAACATATATTTGTATATGTATATGTATATGTATTGAATATATATAATGAAAATGCAAACACACATATAATAAAAATGCAATCAGATGTGTACACTTTTATGAATATAAAGAAACCTTCTATGAATTAACCAAGATATATATAAAGGAGGCTTCTATGAATTAATCAAGATATATATAAAGGAGGCTTTTATGAGTTAACCGGAAAATATATACCCAGTTTCATGAATATAATGAATGCTTCTATGAATTAACTAAGAAATATATACCCAATTTTGTGAACATTAAGGAGGCTTATAAGAATTAATTGAAAAGAGTAAATAAATGCATAGTTTCCCGAATTTGTAAATAGGGTTTGTAAGAAATAACTTTTGAGAAAAAAATATCATCATTTATTTTTTTAGATTGTATCAACGAGGAAAAATGTGTGGATATTTGAGGAATGTGCAAAGGATGCATGTCGATGCTCTATAGTATGTAGTGGAGAATAGGCAAGGAGAATAATTGGGATTGACACTAGCTACATTCCCTCTTATCAAATAATTCAAATTTGACAATTCAATGCATTGATTTTGGTTGTCATGTGTCAGATTTGAATTTATTTGGGGATGATTTGATCATTTGAATTTATAAATTTTTCATTTACCTACATATATTTTTTATGGTGAAATGATTGAATTCTATAAAATATTTGGATTTGATGTTTATTAGGGGAGCCTTACACCATTATTTATTTGTGCGGGTACCTACACTAAATGATGTTAATACATGTACATGAGTCAAAGAGTGTTGAAGACTATGCATTTGATAACCCATATAGGTTATAGGAATTTCTCATTATGTCATTTGAAGCATCAATAAATGTGCACATGTATTTGTGAATATAATATGTAATGAGTCTCACACACTTTGCAAGCAGGGAAATTTGTAATAATAAAAAATATTATAAATTGTAAATGTTGGTTTTTGGCTATAATTTTTCTTATATTATAAATGCAAATTTATGTGTAGATGACTGCATACATTGGTTAAATACACATTGACATGTGAACTGTTGCAAGGTGTGTGCCCTTGGTCTCCTTGAGTTGTGCAACACAACACTTGGGTTTGTGACACGGCTTAACTAGCTCCTGTGGATTCATTAACTCTGGCATTAACAAGTTGATCTTTTGGTGCAACGACAACCATCTATTCAACATTTGGTATCAGAGCCTAGGTCATGGGTTCAAACCCCTTGCTTGCGCTAGAGGGATTGTTGCAAGTTGTGCACCCTTGGTCTCCTTGTTTTGTGCAATTGGGTTTGTGACATGGCTTAACCGCCTTCCGTGGATCCATTAACTCTGGTGGTTGTATCGGGCATTAACAGGTTGATCTTTTGGTGTAATGACAACTGTCTATTCAACATGAACATGTATTGGTGCTTTTGCAACATGTTATTAGATTTTTTAAAAAAAATTAGTGGGTCAAATGCAAATGTTTTTTGAGGGGTAAAGTGAAAACGTAGTGAATCTTTATTAGAACACGGGTGGTAACTGAACCCCTTCCCCTAAACTAAGTAGAGAATATTCATATAAAAACTATGTTTGATTCAAAAATTAATAAAATAATAACTGTAAGTGCAAAACTCATTGTTAGGTCACTATGCACACCGAGCAAAACAAATTCATTGACTAAAATTATATACATAGGACACCCACCTAGATAACATAAAACAAGTTTCAGCTCTATAATTATTTGTTTTATATATTGATCTTTTCTTCAAAATTTGTAGAGTCAAATTAGACATAATAATCAAAAAAGGCAAATCACATAAACATAGGTTGAATTACGATTTGTGTTTTATATTAAGCTTGAGAAAGCATGCTCTACATAATGCGCGAGATGATAATTTCTTGAATTAAATATATAGATGTGACCTTTGTAAACTGAATAAATAAGAATGATGATGATGCCTTCCATTACATTCAATGGACAACATAGATGATTCATCACTAGTTTATCCCTTTTAACATAACAAATAGAAAAACAGAAAATCAGAATGTGCGTAAAATGTTAATCAGTTCATAGTTTAAAATTCCTTTCATCCAAAAAACTTAATGCGTAATAACGTGAAGTTGACGTGTGAGACAATTGCAAACAGGAGAAATGAAATAAGCGAAAAGGTTCTAATACTAGTAAGAGCCATTTGGCTTTAAGTGGAGCCACCATAGATTAAAATTATAACAGTACTTACGCATTTTCATTAGTTCGGATTGGTTCCATTATAATGCTCTGATTCACCATTAATTTAAGCCACCAGTAGGCCCACATAATATTGCCGTGAATTCCAGCGTTTTGAGCACCACAGAAAGAGTTACCTATTTAAAATTCTCTACAAGATTACAGTTTCAATGTGCATACCAGACCCTGGATTTGCATGCCCGGCTGCAGTTAAGGCAAGCTTGAAGCCAACACAAAATGTATAACTACAATAGTGTTTTCAATAATAGCAGTAGCCTAAGCATACATACTCCAGTATGGCAAACAGCAGTTCCATATTTGTTGGGAGGAGTATGTGTTATCTTATTTTTAGTAACAGTGGGTCTCATAATTGTAGCTTGCACATCCCTCTGCTACAAGTCAGGTCATACCCATGTCCAAGTAATTAATCATGGTGAAGCTGGTCAGGAAGATGGAATGATGAATACGCTAGTTTCAGTTTCACAGGATAATAATACAGAGGAGAAATTTATTGTGATTATGGCCGGTGATGAGGATCCCACTTATCTGGCTACTCCATCAATGCTTCCACTACCTTCTGGTAAAGACCTTCCGATATGCTAGCCCTGTGAGGTGATGGATCATACTCAATAACAATCTCTGTTTTTTCTTTCAAAGAAGAGAAAATAGTTGCAAACGATCTATATATTCGTTGAGTTTTATGTGGAACTCAATTAGATGTATTATTCATAAATATTTCTTCCCTTTATCTGCACTTAAGTAGGTTTATTGAAATCTTTTGCAATACCCATTAGCACTGACACAAGATTAAATATCCTTATATCTAAGATAGTTCGATTAAACATTTAAAATTGGTGCACTTGTAGTATTAGCCTCGGTAACAGGATCATCATTTATGGTGGATAGACTAACTTTCTATTTGAGTTATGCCATGTTTAAGAAAGTTAAAAATATTCATGAGATGGGCATAGCGGAGAAATAATTTCGTTGTTAGTGTCATCTGTAGGCAAAAATTGCTCTATCAAATCCCGAACAGATGATGCAATACAAGAATTTATTCTATCGAATTCCAAACACATGGTAAATGTTAGCTATGCAGTATAAACCTGTTCAGAGTTTCAAAATTTATTGAAGTTAGATATTTCGTAGATGGCAATTCATTACACATAAGTGGGGGTGTTATTAACTGTTGACTAGTTTCAGTTGATACACTTGTTGTCCTGTAAACGTTCTTGATATTTAAGCTCGGTGAATCCAATCAAACCAATTCATCTGTAATGTCACTATGCAAATGTTACTGCTCTTATTATGTAACTCTTGAACTGAACTAGTGATCCCAAGCATGTCCATCTCTGTCCACGGTTGTCAACGGATCTCCTTTTGGAAATCATAACCTGCTGTTTTCTACTTACTCCAGGTTGCCAATGGCGCTGGCTTCTAGCAATTATAACCTGATGCTTTTTACTCAGTGGGGAATGGGGATGATGGTAACAGCCAGTCGTTCTCTATATGGGTATATTTTGAACAAAGATAAGGTTGTAGATTGTGTTGAATATATAAAGATAAGCTTTTACATAGTTTTGAATATATAAAGATAAGGTTGTACACTGTGTTGAGCAATATGTTTAGAAAATGTTAAAATATTAGACGTTATTTCAGATTCTAAGATAAATATATAAGATCAATAAGGCCATGTAGTGGTGAGCATCTCTCTTCGAAGTATTATAATAATGGTATTTGCTTTGTAAGTTCAAAAAAAAATTTAAATCAAAGATATAAGGTAGTTTAAATATAAAAAATTAGAAGTCAGATCTCTGACAATTTTAAGAGCTGGTGAAGATGATAATTGTTTTCTATTATATAAACAGCATTTACAGGTGTTGTACCCTTTAGACGAAGAGCCCAGAGAGTCAAAAAGGAACTAATTCAAAACATTATCAAAAAGTCTATAACCAAAAACAATGGACATAGGACACAGACATAACACCTTAAACATTAACACTAGAATACCAGTACCACCCAAACCCGAACACTAACTATGAAGATGATAATTGTTAAGGATGAGCTTGACTCCATGTTTCATTTCTACTAAGTAGAAATCTAACTAGCATAGTTAAAGTTGAATTTTCTCTCTGAAATAAAATATTTATAAACATTAATGACGAAGTGATTTGTTGATACAACAACTTCATAGATAAATTCATGTATTTTGAAATGGTTCAAAGTATAATTTATAGTGTTTTGTTAAAGAAAAACAAGTGTTTATTGTTATAATTACTTTGCAATATGGGTGAGAGTATAGTTGACAATAACCAATTAAAATACTAGAAAATATAAATTATTGTGGTCATCTGGAATGAACTTGATGTGGCCAATATGATGAAATGTGTTTTTAATTGAATAAGGAGGGATTTTTGAAAGATATTGGTCCTATAAGTAATTTGAATAATAATTCATAAAACAAAACATAAAAAAAAAAAAAAGTGAACAATCAATTACGAAATTTCTACTATGATATGTAGGTTGCCTAAAATGTATTATATTTAAAATCTTTTAGTCTATTTTCTCAATTTTTTTCACAATATATTGATTGATAATACAAACAGTTGGCCATTTTATCATTCATTGTGATACAACATTGATTGAGACAAGATCAAGGTCTCCATTGAGTGGAATATTTAAGTCATCACTTGATGTTGTCTTTGTAAATGGTGGACATATATAAAATTTGGATAATACCAAGAAAATGTGGAAAATATTGAGAAATACTGAAAGGTCAACCCTTTAGAATAGCATGGAGGTGAATTCATTTTTTAACAGGTTCTATTTACAAGATTTGAGTTAAGTATGACATTGGTGAATGAGATATATACAATCCAAATGTGTTAAATTGAAAAAAATAAATTATTAAGCTAATAAACATTAGAAATATTTAATATATCAATTTAATTTTATAATTAAAATATTGTAAACAATTTATCGATCTTGTAAAACTAAAAATATATAAATTATTAATATTATAATTTTTAAACTTATAATTGAAATTAATTTCTATTACATATAATTTTTTCTTTAATGTATAAAAATAATAGTAAATTTATAAAAAAAAGTCAAATAACAAATTAAGTAAAGAAAATAAAATGATTCTTAATAACACAAAAGAAAAGAAAAATAAATATAGTGCAAATAAAAATAGGTCTTTAAAAAAATTAATAATAAATAAAATTATGTAAATACAATGACTTCTTGATTGCTCAAAATAGTTATCTAGTTCTTTTTTCATTGTATTTACATATTGATGTCTATTATAAAATGATTTATAACTATTTTAAAATGAAATCACAAGTACTTTCTTATAGCTAAATAACATTTAAGTTGTAGTTTTCAAGTTTGAGATTCTAAAATATTAATAATTCGCTACTACATTCATATGTGGCATTTATATTTTTCTTAAAAAAGTAGTCAATCTAAAGCTACCACATATCCATGGAGAGACAGGTTACACACAAAATATCACTTTTAGTGGAATCACAATTGATGTTGTTTATTTCTCACTATATGTCAAAATATAATCTATTATTTATTTATATAGTACAATTATTGGTATCTTTTCCTCCATCTATTATTACATTTATCATATCAAAAGAGAAACTAAGTGTCATAATACCATAGTACTTACATTTGAAATATTATCAATAATATTTACTTTTCTTCATAATGTTATATTTTTATTATAGTAATTGTCATCATATATTATAATATAAATATTCTAAATTAGTATCTACTTTAAATTTTATAATTAATAATTTAATATAACTCTTACATAGTGGTCTACAAAAGCCTCACAACTATGCCAATTTCAAATTTCCAAAAAGATATGTTACAAAATATTCTGAAAAAAGGATCATATTTACATCAAATGAACCTGATAAGTTAATATGGGACCCTTCTAAATTAGGTGTATACTTAGTTAAGCAAGGTAACAAATACATAATTAGCAATGGTGATCACATGGAAAGTCAAATAGCATATTCATTTTGTTGGAACAATATCATTCTTTGCAAGGTTGTTTTCTTTTCATGGTTAGCTTTAAAAAACAAAATTCTTACAAGTGAAAGATTATCAAAATTTGGGGTATCAAACACATTCAGATGTGTTCTTTGTGATGACCTCTTTGAGGATATAGATCATCTTTTTTTACAATGTTCATTTGCACAGAGTTGTTGCATGTTCATCCAAAACAAATTAAATTGGTATACCCTTTTACTAGACACATTATGCAATTTAGTTTCAAGTTGGCTCATTCTCCACAAATCATCATCATTTGCAAGCATATAGAGGATTGCTCTATTGCAAGATAGTGTGTCCCTTGGTCTTCCTTGTCCAGCACAGTGCTTGGGTTTGCGACATGGTCTAACCACCTCCTGTGGATCTTAACTGACACTTGTATCAGGCATTGACAGGTCGACCTTTTGGTGCAACGACAAGGCCAACAATTGGTATTAGAGCTGGTCACAAGTTCAAACCCCTTGCTTGTGGTGGGGGGGGGATTGTTGCAAGATGGTGTGTCCCTTGGTCTTCCTTGTCCAGCACAACGCTTGGGTTTGTGACATGGTCTAACCACCTCCTATGGATCTTAATTGACACTTGTATCTGGCATTGACAGGTCGACCTTTTGGTGCAACAGCAAGACCAACATGCTCCACCAATGTTCATATATAACATTTGGTGGGAAAGCAATAAAAGGATTTTTAGGAAAAAAAGTGGCACAAAAAGAGATAATTATTGTCAATATTGAGAAATTAGTTTCAGAAGTAACAAATGCATTTGTATAAAAAAAAAAAATGTGCGAGCAACTCTCACAAATTGGGATTCAGTAACTATGAAGAATTGAAAACACCTTGTTTTGCCATTCTAGGGTAGTTTGTTCTAGAATATAAAATCAAAACTAGATAGAAGTAAAATTTCTTGGATTCCTCCCCCATTAAGTTCTCACAAGCTAAACTTTGATAGCGCTACTTAAAGAAATCCAGGAAAGTCATGTGCAAGTTGTGTAGTTCTTGATCATTAAGTGAAAGTAATTGGGGTAAAGTGAATCATTCTTCCAAATGGTACCAATAATGTATCTTAAGCCCAAACACTCCTTCATGGTTTAATTCTTACCAGAACCTTAAAGTTACCCAACATTTAGATAGAAGGTGACTCTTTAGTAATAGTCAATGCTTTAAGCAAAGACGTGCCAAAAATTGAAAAATACAATATATTTTTGCAAGGTTTTTAAAGGATCAATTCAAATCATATTAGGTCAGCCATTGTTACAGAAAAGAGAATCAAATAGCGAACTGTCTAGCCAACAAAAGTTGTGATCAAATTGAAGAAGAAATATTGTATGATCAATCCTCAATTAAAACCTTGCAAAAAGCAACAGGTATTATCCTTTGTGAAGGTCGCATTAAAGGATTCAATTAAGTTCTACGAAAAGTCTGGGATAAAATACAAAAAGTTGTCCGAAGGCTCATTTAAATTAGCATGTGTTTGTTTTGCAGGTACCGCCGAAGATATTACATCTATTAAATTACACTTGCTATAGCAACGCCTCATAATCATTTCTTGAAATGATTATCCAACAACTTATATCAGTATACTCATGCCAAATCCGCGTCATATGCTTTGATAAGACCAAAGTAATCAGTACCCAATACCCCTCATCTTCCCATTTGGCATCGTGCATGGCAATCGGTTCTAAAAAGGCTGCTTGTGTTTGTATTTTGTAATCCATTTCAATATTGCTCAATGCATCCAGAGGGTTCGGTGGTTGTGATGAACGAGCATGGAGTACCGCTTGGATAACTGCAGAGCTAGATTTTTGTTTCACAATTGGGAACTCCCAATTTTAGGTAGCTTAGGCTACACACAGGTGGAGTAAGTTCTCAACGTAGACTGCAGCTTTGGACTTTGAGTAATTTTGAGTAAGTCAAAGGAAAAGGATATATAGGTCTTTGTCCCAGCAAATGTATCAAGCATAGGAGGGCTTTTGTTTCGGTATATTATGCAATAAAACAAGTATTTGAAATGAAAAGTGAAAGAAGTTTGCTCAGAGTGGAACATAATGCAAATGATATTGGGGCAAATATGGTTGCAAAAATCAAAGAGAAATACTTTGAAATAGCTTTCCTATTGTCCCATATGAGCCATCCAAATATCATTCCTTCTCTAAATCCTGAAGTTCCATTGTTGGTGCAAGTTGATTCATCTTCCTTAGTGGAAATCTATCATATGGAGGAATGGCATGGTAGTTATATCTTAATAGTTTTATGTAATGATGTGTGCTTCGCTAGATTTTCATATTATTTAAATATAATATAATATATAGACTTATTATCTTTTTCTTAGAAAAAGCTAATAATTTTATACAAATATGAATATTAATGCACTAATTAAATTAATAATGTTTAATATTACTCATCAATAATCAATAATTATTATATCTATTGATAAATATATAATTATTTATAATATATAATCATATTATTAGTATTTATTATAATATTTATTAATATATTAAAATTATTAATTTTAGATTGCTACTTTTTTAAATTAAAGTTTGATAACTATTGTGATTGTAAAATATCATCCACCAAAATTGTAAATATTAATAATGTAATTCATAATTTAATAAGTAGAATTATAAATGCTAATAATGCAATTAGTATTTTAGTATTAATATTTATGTAAACTATTGATTATAAAATTTGTAAAAAAAAAATATTATTGTAGTCAAATTAATTTATAGCTACTATAATAAAACTTTATAAATATATTTGTTTTTTTTATTAATTATTAAAAAATATAAATTAAATTTATTCTATCATATTAAATAGTTATTTTTTAATTAATAAGATAAATGATTAAGTATCATTCAAAAATGAATATTTTTTAAAATAATTTTATCTTAGCCCCTCTACAACCTCTTAATGTCAGTTAAAAGGAAGTGAGGTGTGAAAAAGTACTTCTCAAATTAATCTAATGAGTAGAATAATGTGCATTTTTTTCAATCTTTGCAAACATAGAAATTACAAAAATATATAAACATTAAATAAATAATTTATCATACAACAAGTGTATGCGAGGAATTTTTTTCAAGATAAAAATTTCATATTTGACATGTCATGCTTCCTCTTTTCACATGTGAACATAGTGCAAATATCTAAAAAAAAAATTGAACAATAAAAATTGACTAGTATCATGCTCAATATATTACTCTATCGTGTGTAGTTGATGATAATAAGTTTGTAATGATGTCACTAACACATTGTTCAAAAGGCAAGGAATGAAATTACTCTATTTGGTGTTAATGGAACCCATTTTATAACTGAACAATGAATGTAACCTAGTAGGGTTTGAGAGACTTATATAAGACCTATAGTGTAGGAAATTATATACCCTTACAATTTCACACTTTATTTGGGTCCCTTAATTTATTCAACTTAATTAAGCTTCTAATTTTCTAAATTATACATTACAAAGCCTTATTTTTTCCTTTTCTGAAAGGGAAACCAATATTTAATTAATGCAATTAATATTTTAATCACCTTGGAATGTGAATGTCCTAGACTTTTAGGCCACAACCCATTCGCCCAAGGGCGAATGTGTCCTTTTTAAGTCCCAGGACCCACTTTCAAATATGTTTTTGGAAGCATTTTAATGATTCAAATTCAATATGAAATTTGTCAGCTTTTGGAATCTATTTTTGGGAAATTAGATAAACACCTATAAATATATAGTATTTTTATCAATTTGAATCCTAGAAAACTTAGGTATCAATTACAAGAATTCTAATTGAGAAAATATTATTGTCAAGAGAATTCAAGAGCAGATTTACCAGCCATTTTTTGTAGCAATCAAGATCTTATCATCATGTTCAAGCTTGTGTGTTT
Organism: Sequoia sempervirens; assembly: GCA_007258455.2. Classification (NCBI taxonomy): domain Eukaryota; kingdom Viridiplantae; phylum Streptophyta; class Pinopsida; order Cupressales; family Cupressaceae; genus Sequoia; species Sequoia sempervirens. The sequence continues at coordinate 67,351 of VDFB02140618.1, forward strand.
TCATGTCATCTTGTAAAGGCTAGTATGCATTGTTGATCCTAAAGCATTCAAGCATTTTCAAGTGTCCAAATCCATCAAGAAAAGAAAGATCAAGTTCCTTGGAGTGATATGTTTATCTTCAGTCCTCTAAGCAAAGCCTTTGAAGGTTTGGTGAGTTGTAGCAAACAAGTGTGCATTCGTCATTTCCTTCTGCATTGTCATTATTTTTCTATCAAGGTTTAATTACCCAAACATGGGGTTTGACTAAGGAAAACCCCCATTCAAAAAAAAAATCCCTCTCTTTGTATGTGCAGATTATAGGTTGAAGAAGGATTGAAGATTTTTAAGAGAAATTTTGCATTATTGCATTTGTTGTCATCACTTTTTTCAAGCCATGAAAACTCAATTGCAAATTTTATATCTGAATTTTTGACAGTAGAACTTGTGCAAAACATAAGCTAGGATCCTACCTTACAGGACTACCAAAAGTATTTTCAAAAGCCCTAACCAAGACCCATTCACCCTAGGGTGAACCTATCCTTCAACAGAGCTCAAAAACAACTTTTGGTGGTTGGTACATGTGTCCTCAACCTTCTTAGATCTTCCTGCAAACTATGATTTCAATTTCTATACTTTCAAGAATTTACATTTCATGTTCTAGGTCATATTTTTCATCTAGGCTGAGCATTGCAAATCATTTCAATTTGGTTTCAAACATGTCCTATTGTCTTAAGGATTGAAATTTGGGTTTCATTGACTCACCATTGAGGCTAAAAGCCAATCATTACACCTTGTGATCTCTTTCCTAATGAAATGCCTTAGGGAAAGGTACAAATAGAGAAAATGTCCCCTTAAAATTAAGGAACACCTTTCCCTCTTTTTATTTTGGTGAACCTAACATAATTGTACATCATACCTTTTCTAATTTGGAGATCCTTGAAATTATAGACCTAGGTTTTGCATCATCTTTTTCTGCATTTCATTTAGGATTACATATTGCATATTTGCATCATTTAAGCTCATAAAAAACCAAAAGTGTTGCATACTTTCTACATAATATCTTGCATTAAGGTGTTTTTATATCATTTAGATCAAAATTTCATTCAAAATTGCATTCATTAAAGTTTTAATTTTGTTCATACATTGTCATTTAAATTGTATTTGTATTTCATCATATCTTTGGAAAAATTGTCACTCAAGAGTCTATTTATAGTTAGGAACAATGAGCTTAAATATGAAGTTAAACTTTCAAATTTAATTTTTTTAGAACCCTATCCTAAGACACATTCACCATAGGGTGACCCTATCCTGGTGCAGGTGATTTTACAATTTTTTGCACATTTTTTCATCTTTGTATGATTAGTTTTTTCTAGCTTGCAGATCTCTATTTCACTTTTAGAAATTGAATATTTCTATAGTTGCTTGCATTAATTTTAATTGGTGAAATACAATGATTTAAAAAAAAACAAAATTAGCCTTCAAAAGTAATCATTTTCAAGTTTTCATATCTAAAATCAGTCAATTATCATATTTCAGACATGGAAATTGTAATATCTTGTTTAATAATTGCATTGTGTTTCCTATTTCTGGATGTTTACTATATTTATTTAGTGTCATTTGTTCATTTTGGGTACACTTTTGGTTTGGTGAAACTTGCATGAGTATCACAACCTGGTGTCCTATTAACAATACTTTAGTGAGAAGTAGTTCAAGACTCATGGCATCCCATGCTGGTACATCTATTGTGGATATTGGGTTTTCCAACTATTCGACTCAAAGTATTGACATTATTCAACCCATGTTGGACTCCATCCTTGATGTCACATATCCTATGACCACTACTTCTACTGATGTTGAAACCATTGTTTCTAATGTACCTGAAGAGAACTTGAAAAAAATGGATAAAGCCTTAAAAAAACTTAAATAGTATGTGAGTATAGAATATATTACTGGTAGTATCATTCTTATCATAGAAAGCAAGAGGAGAATCCTTGATAATGAATTACTAATAGAGATTGTTTGTAGCCTATCCCACATTATTGGTAATCATGTTCCTAAAATGGCTAGTATAGGTGATTTTACAATTTTTTGCACACTTTTTCATATTTGTATGATTAGTTTTTTCTAGCTTGTGGATCTCTATTTCACTTTTAGAAATTGAATATTTCTATGGTTGCTTGCATTAATTTTAATTGGTGAAATACAATGATTTTAAAAATAAAAAAAAATAGCCTTCAAAAGTAATCATTTTAAAGTTTTCATATCTAAAATAAGTCAATTATAATATTTCAAACATGGAAATTGTAATATCTTGTTTAATAATTGCATTTTGTTTCCTATTTCTAGATGTTTACTATATTTATTTAGTGTCTTTTATTACACTTTTGGTTTGGTGAAACTTGCATGAG
>VDFB02140619.1:0-20188 GCA_007258455.2 Sequoia sempervirens
GAACAATGTTTCATTTGATACCCATTTGAATTGTGTGGCGTTTTTGAAGCCCGAAAAGTCGGAGATGGTGGACCACATCAGGAAAATGGTAAAAAGGGAAGCAGAACAAGTTTTGGTTGAAGGATCAAAGAAGGAAGAAGATGAAGCGTCTATTTGTGAATTGCAGCCCACAAACAAGCATGTTGATGAAACTTTGTCAGTTGAAGAATGTGTGGAAGAGCCCCACAATACTTTCCGAGACTTGCATGTGATAGCAAGTGATGAAGATCAGAACATAGCAGCAGTCTTGAATCCTAATTTGGATTCAGCCCATGGAGGTCTTGAGAGAAATGACTTCACAGAAAATTTTAGTAGTACTGTTGTGTGGGATGAGTTCGTTGAAGGAGTACAAGATGGAAAAAATGCTAGTGATGTCGTAGAACCAACTTATGACCAAGACTGTAGTGATGATGTTGGTGATGACTCTACGGAGTTCATGCAAGATCATATTGAAGATTTGATGATGAAAGATTTTACTCTTGTTGCTGTCTCAACTTCCCAAGAAGTTCCACCTGAAGAAATCAGCGACATACTTTCTCATGATGGTTCCATAAAAGATAATGAAGGTGAAGTTTTCGAAACAACAAGCATCGAAGATTCTTCACTCCCTTTCGGTGGTGACATTGTCGGACTTGGGTTTGACCAGCAAACCAAACCATTGGAGGAAAATGTTTTTGAAGATATCAGCTTAAGAGATTCAGGAGCTGACTTATTCATTGAGTTAATACTTCCAGTGAAGCATGAAAAACCTCTTCCTGTTGATCATCTCAGTCAACCCCTTGGCATTTGGGATCCGGGTGTGTTGGCATCAAGTTATGTTAAAGAACCTGTGTGGGATAAGTTTCCCTTTGATCCTGATGAAGAACAAGAACCAAATTGCATGGAAAACTATGAGGTAGCCCTTGGAGGAGAAGTTGTCTTTGAAGAAGAAGATTATGTTGCTACAGAAACTTTCCGAACAGCGGACAATTATGATCCATTGATCAAGTTTGATGCTGCGATAATGTTTGACCAAGGAGACGTTAATGAAGAAGAAGAGCTAGAAGACCATATGGCTCTTGAAGATGTAGAGTTTGAAGGTGTTACTAAACACAAATCTGATTTTTCAATGCGTGAAGCTGATTGCAAGCATTGTGTTGAAGAATTTGTGAAGTATGATGCTTTTTATGACAATGAGCATTCTCCACTAGTCGATGGTGAAGTACAAGAATGTTGGAGCAGCATTGAGGGCAGCAAAGACAAGGGACAGGGGTCTGCTTTTCAGTTGCAGCCTATCAGCAGTTCACCATCTTCGCATTCTTATGAGTGGGAAAGACAATTCAAGGTGTTCGTTGACAAGGGAGTGCAAACTCTATCCTTGTTTGATCACACACTTAGCTTGGTTGAAGAGCTTTACTGGAAGGCCCAACTTGAAGTGAGACAAAGAGGAGTGAAAGATGAAGTTGCTCTTTCCAATTTGCAACTTATCAGAAACTCTTTGGTAACCTTGAAGTCCGAGTACATGCACTTGATTGAAGATCGTGATCACACCATTGAAGTTGCAAAGAAGACCATTTGTGCTTCTCAAGATAGAGAGAGGAAGTTCGATGAACTTTCTTTGGAGCTTGAATCAACAAAGGCTACATTAGAAGAAACTCAAATGGCATTAATGGAGGTAGGAAATCAGTTTTCTGATTTCAAAATTTTCACGAAGCAAGAGAATGCACATAGAGCCGAAGAAATCAAGCAAGTAATTGGTGAGTTTGATAGTCTTCGAGAGGAGTTTGACCTAGAAGGTCTCACAAGAAGGACTGAAGTTGCAAGTGCAGATTTGGATCAGCAAGATGGAAGGAATAACTTTCAAGTTTTTGACAATCCTCTCTTTGAAGAGGATGATGAGGAAAGATATGATAATCCTCTCTATGAGATGGAGGATGAAACGGAGAATGAGACTAAGTATAGTTTCCAATGCTTGGATGCTTTGATATCACTCCATGAGGATGTGCCACGTTTGTTGGTTAGTAATGAATGCATAAGTGGGTTTGAGGATGGAGTCTCTACATGGGAAATGATGATTTGAGGAGATTTCAACATCTCTGACACCAAGGTGTTAACAAAGCAAGACTTGGTAGCTGCTGGTAACTTCATTACAGCAGCAAGGAGCAAAGATTTCAGTTTTGTTACTCATGAAATAGGGAAGAAAGATGGACCTGAACTTGGTGTTTGTATGCCTGTCAATCCATCCCTTTGGTTGAATGATGTTTTGGCACTTATTAGACCATTGTTGGAGTTGGATTTGAGGTCATTTAATATTTCATGCTCCAATGTTGTTGAAACTTTCATGGATAGGCTTCAAGGGTTCACTAGAGGAGGCATCAATCTCTTCTGTATGCACTTGATCCTTACTGGCACTTGGGGATGCATTGAGATTACCTTGCTATGGGTTGAAAATCATTTTCGGTTGGGTATCCGTGCTTGGGATCCTCAATTTGGCTTGATAGAGTTTATTACATTTGGAAAGGACTATTGGAGGAATAAGGATCAAATTTTCAGATTTGTTGATGTTGTCCATTTCTTTGTTTGCCACTTGATGGGTTCGTTTGTTCATCAACAAATGGATTGGAGAATAATTTTGAGTATGGGTTGGAGAAATAAACAGTTGGTTGCTTTTGGCAGTGATCCTCGGCTAAGACAAGGGCAGATTTTGAGACACAAGTTTGCTGATTGGAGGCAGACCAGCCACCTTACTTGTGGAGTTACTCTCGTTTGGGAGAGTTTTCCCATCACTACTTGTCAAAGAGGTGGTAGTTTTCAGTTGGACATTGCTCTAGTTTGTTTTCCTGCCACTTTGGAGGTGTCACCTTGTAGCTCGATGGTCATCTCACATGCTCACACTTGGGAATTTGAGTGGTGTTGTTGTTTTCCTTCGTGTAGGACTCTAGTATCAGATTGCACTATGTTGATCCCAGCCTTGATCAGCAGCAATTATTTGTTCCTTCACACCTTTCCTACTCTCCAAATTCATCTTATGATGGTTTGTGATGGAAACTTTGACAGTTTACTCTCAGTGTTGGTTCAGGACAGCGGACTCTCACATGCTTTGGTTCACCATTCTAAGGCTCTTGGAGTGGGAATTGTAAGAGTTTTTAGTAATCTTCATGGTTGCATCAAAATAATGCAAGGGAGGCATAGTAGACTCATGTGGAGTCATGAGTTAGAGTTTGATGAACTCTTGCAAAGGATTGCTTCCCTCTTTGCAAGAAGTTTTGGAGAGGTCACATTTGCAATCATGGTTGTGTTAGATACCTTATGGAGGCATGTTGAGGATTACAATTTTGAGTTGAGTAGACTATCTTTTCCAATGCCTAGGTTTGTGATAGACAGTGGCATTGTTGATTTTGCTGACTCAGAGCATTTTGGCCATTATGGTTCCACTATTGTGATCAGAGTAGTGCAACATCAGCACGGTGGGTCCTCTTTCAGACGGATATGGGACCCTGGGATTGTACTTGGTTTGGTTTGGTGTAGTTTGAGTTTTTCTAGAGTTGTGGTGGCATTGCTTGAGGACAAGCAATTTTGGGAAGGGTGGACTGTAATGTCCCCAATTTAGCCCTACGCTCTTCATTTGGATTTAGCCTATTTCTGGAAACTTGTAGGCTAAGCAGAAGCTCGAATTAGGGTTTCCAAACTTCTTGGAGGATGTTTTCGTCTTTTTGCGAAGTCTTCTTTTGGAATTGTTGAACTTGGATTGCGGATTCCTTCTGGGTTTTCTGAGAGCTTCGCGTTGGTGGTTTCAGTTCGGCATTCTGAGCAATTACATGAATTTACTATTTTTTTAGTAAATTCTATTTTTAGCAGTTGACTTGTTGACTCCTAATCAGTTGGCTCCACTTTGGCAGTCTGTTCAGACGGTATGGTTGAATTTGGCTTCTGATGCATTTCCATGGTGATATAAGATATTTTATATTATAATGTTATAATTTAACATTATAATTCCTTGTTCTAGCATCATGAATTAATATTGTCTTTAAAAGGGGGACATTGAAGGGTATTTTCACATGGAGGAAATATTTTAATATTTCTAAAGCCAAATCTTGCTCAAGGAGTTTGGACGCCAACTTTGGGTGAGCCAAATATTTTATTTAAAAAGTGAAATTTATCTTCTTAAGCAAGTACGCCATCTTGAGGGTGAAGACAAAAGACAAGTCAATGACCTAAAAGAATCTTTGAGGTGGTGCCCTTCTTGGAGGTTTCTAGAAAGCTCTTCTAAAGTTATAAATTGGAGCTCGGGGTCCTCATTTTGTTTATCTGATGAATTTGCAAAGTTATGCTGCCGGATTGGCTTTGTGATTGCTTCGAGGAATGAATGCCTCCTAGCCTTGGCTCGACTTCTTGCTTGAAAGACAACAACTAGTTGAGAGGTTTAGTTGTAGTTGATTTCCTTTCATTGTAGTTGGTTCTTCTCACATTCCGTAGTTGAGTTATTGTATTTTCTGTCAATTTTAGAGTTGCTAGTTTGTATGGCTGTAGGTTGTTTTTACTCACAACTCAAGAAACAGAAATAATATTGTTCTGGGTACTGTTCCAATCTATTTTCCTATGTAGGGCGACCATTTGTGCAAGTTTCCAAAATTTTATTTGAAGTCTATGAATTATCTAAAGTAAATCGCCCTTGCTTGCAGGCAATTTCACTTTGTAAGTGCTTTGGAAGTCGTGCAAAATAAATAGGGGTCTTTGTGAGAAGTTTTTGTGATCCATCTTCATTGTCATCATCATTAGAATGTTTTGCATTTGATTTCACGTCAATAGGGTTAGAAATGAGTGAGATATGATCATTTTTGTGTGGTGCTAGGTTGCTGTTTTACCTTTTTAAAGTGCAGATCTGTCTTAAACTGAATATTCAGTTTGGTATTTGAGTGAAGTAAAGGGTCTTGGCATTCTTGTTAAGCAAGGAGAATCCTCTTAATTGATGTACGCTGTATTGTTCTAATTCTATGCTCTTGGCAGGCGATTTCTCTTCATATTGTAAGCTGAACAGTAGTACTGTCAGCCGTTCTCTAATCTTGCTTATCATGTTTTGTAACGATTACTATACATTCTGAAGTGCTTTGTAATTCTTTATATCTCCGCCCTATGGTAGCTCCATTCCCACTCCGGGTTTGAAAGCACATTCTGGGTGTTGAGTTTACTTTCAGCATTCCCGCTTATTTTCCTTAATTGCATTGTAATTCTTAGCATCTCCGTCATATGGTAGCTCCCATTCCATCTCGGATTGGAAAGCACATTCTTGACGTCGAGTTACTTCAGCTTATTAGTTGGTAGGGATCCTTTGACCATATGCTCGTCGTTCTCCGGCGCATTCTTGGTTAGAGTTACCTTCAGTTGCATTTGTTTAAGGCACTGACGATCCTCTTGCCATATGACAGCCTCTCTCGTGTTGAGATTGAGTGTGCATTCTTGGCAACGAGTTATTTGTAATCTGCTGGTTTGAATTATCTAACCCTAACGGGTGCTCTCTGCATTGTTGTGTACTTGGCAAAAATTGAAAAAATTGGCTTGGAATATTTCACCACAAATAAACTTTATTAAAAAAGCAAAAAAAATGACTTTGTGATATACCTAGACAAAATCCACAAGCCCAAGGTAGGACCCCATTTCAACCTAGGGAGAACCTAACTAGGACCAAAAGAAAGTCACTTTAAATGGAAAAGGGAAACAAAAAAGTTAGAACCCTAACTAGCAACTTTCCTTAGTCTCAATCACGGATGAGGAGCACAAGGTTGCTACACAAAACATGCTTAGAGCAGCCAGTGGGAGTGGCATTGGTGCTACTTATTGTTCCAAAAAATCAATGTATGACATTGAACTCAATGCTCTCAATGAATAGCAATGTAATGATTCATATTGGCTTTAGCACTAACATAAACCATTTTGATTAATTTTGAGCATTTGACAATTGACATTGAATTATCAATTGTTAGTTGTATCATGCATTTAATTTTGTAGATTTTGAGCACATAATGTGCACGTGTGTGTGCACATACGCATCCAATCAATCCAAGACAGGTTTGTGATGAAACACACAGCTATACTGAGAGGGGGGGTGAATCAGTATAAGACAATCTTTTACTTTTTCAAAACTTCACAACCATAGCAATAGCAATCACACAAGATATAACAATTATGCAACACAAGAACACAGGATTTACGTGGAAACCCTTGCAAGAAAAAACCATGGCAAAATATTGATTACATAAACCTTCTCTTATAATCTTTGTAGGCACCAACCCATTGGAGACACCAATCCCCACTTACAAGATTTGCAAGCACCAACCCACTAGAGACACCAAACCCCACAACTAAGCACCAACCCAGCAAAAGACACCAAAGCACCAACCCACTGGAGATACCAAACCCCACAACTGAGCACCAACCCAGCAAAAGACACCAATCTCTTCTAATGAGGGGCACCAACCTCCCGATCTCTTCAATATGAGGCACCAACCTCAATCATAACAAAGTCTTCATCTTCCTCAAAAACTGCTCTAACAAATCTGCTCAAATCTTCCTTGAGATCTGATATGAATCACTTTGAAGAGTCTTCTATAAATCTACCTTAAAATCACTTTTAGGATCTACTATAAATCTGCCTTAAACACTTGAAAGATCTGCTATAAATCTACCTTAAATCACCTTCAAGATCTGCTATAAATCTTCTTTAAATCACATTCAAGATCTGCTACCTGCTATAAATCTCCCATAAAGGTCTGTTCCAAATCAGGCACAATGACTGCTATAAGTTTGTCTTAAAGATCTACTCCGAATCAAGCACAATGTCTGCTATAAATCTCCCATAAAGCTCTACTCCAAATCAGGCACAATGTCTACTATAAATCTTCCTTAAAAGTCTGCTGCAAATTTGCTCTTAGGTCTGTTATAAATCTACTCTTAGGTTTGCTCCAATTCTGTTGTAAATCACCTCCAAAAGTCTGCCATAAATCTCCTCGAAATTCTGCTCTTCCTCTTCTTAAATCTACTTATCTTCTCCTAATTGTTGCAAGTATGAAAGTGTTGTCATTGATGTCAACAAGCTTGTGTTGTCATTGATGATAGTTGTATAGTGGTTGAGAAGAGATTATTGCTTTGATTGGTTGCATTATGTTGTCAACAATTAAGTTGTTGATGTTAACCTTTGGTGTTGCTATGATAAGCTTCTATTTATGGTTTAGATGTCAAGGATATTGAGAAAATTGATGAAATAAGGAAATAGGATGTTGCAAAGGTGTTCTAGTTTGCAAAGGTGTTCTAGTTTTGCTTCACATTTCTTTTGGATTGAAGATCTGCCTATGTGGTTTTGATATGTTGGATAGAGGTGTGCAGAGTTTTTATATCCAAAATTTCGGCTTCTAGATCGATCGTCAGAGAAAGTCATGTTCACCAATGTGTGAACTAGTCTTGTAGTGTTGCTTATAGAGGTGTCTAGGAGAAATGTTTTTGCTTTGCGTTTCTCCGCAGTTGCTCTTCAGGTCTTGTGATTTTGAAGGTATGTTGATGGTATTGATCTCTTTCCTTCATTAAGAGGATTCGTGGTTTGGTACTCTAGAAGTTGGATGTTAGAGTTGCAGTGTTTAGCAGTGTAGTCTGAGTGTACAAGTTGTGTACATTCTGAAAGTGTGAGTTGTTGCAAAGGAGTTCAATGGATTTTAGGAGGATAGAGGAATATTCTAGATCATGATGAAGCATGGTATGTGGTTCACAAGTCCTTGGATTTGAGGAAGCATGTAATTCAAAGTTTAATGGCGTTTGGACAAGTAATGGCCGACCTGGTGTTTATACCATAGTTGCAAGACTTGCCAAAAACTGGCCGGTTTTGACAGAAGTTCGAACAATTATGCATGAAAAACTTCGCTGATCTGAAAAATGCCAATTAACCGACTAAAAAGGCGGCTGAGTTGGCGCTTCATTTCCATTTCGTGCTCTGCTTGGAAAAACACTAAAATGATGTGTTCCATGAAGGTTTGTATTGGCTTTTTGATGTTAATTTGTGTTTATTGTTAATGCAAAATGATGCTTTTATGAGTTTGTCGGTTTGGAGGTCTTGTTTAGACGGAGCTTGGCGGGGCTCCACCCTACGACCCATGCAATATCCTTGACGGGGGCTAGCCAGGGCACTACCAGGGACAGCCCGAGAAGCGGCGCTAAACCCCGCAGAAGCGGCGCACTGGGCTTGGGGGTGTTGCCCAGACCCCGGAAACATGAGCTTGTGGGGAGCCTTGCCCCTTGACCCCACTAAGGGCGCTGTCCCTCAAACCCACTGGGGGCATTTCCCACAAACTCCCATTGAATTCATTTGATTTTCTAGGTACTCTCCACTAGTTACCTTCAATTTTACAAAAACAATTTGCTATTTTCATTTTGTTTCAGACTATCGGTATCAGTGTATTGAGCATTCCCAAACCCATTAGGGGCATTGCCCACAAACTCCCATTGAATTCATTTGATTTTCTATGTACTCTCCACTAGTTACCTTCAATTTTACAAAAACAATTTGCTACATTTTCATTTTGTTTTGATTCTCGATGTCGGTGTGTTGAGCGACCACATGAGGAATCTTGATTTTGTATCCTAATTTTCTTTCAAATCAATCAAATACTCTTGACTGACTTGTTTCTTCTATGTTACTCATTTTATTGACTCATTGGATGCATCTTATCATTGGGTACCGAAAAATCGCGTTTATAATGAGTTGGCATTTTCGTTGCTGGATTTTTTGCGAGTTTTTCCGTGCCAGGTATTTTAAGACGAGTTTTGCATTGTGAGTTTTTTCAACTATGGTTTATACTACATTTTAAAATGTTTGGGCATTAATGAAGGTGTAGTGTGGCGTGTGAGAGTTGATTTGGGTCCTAGCTAAGTTTTTGTTTGGTTTTCTTTTTGTTCCTATCCACTGCAGGAATGTTTAATGTCAGCCTAATTTGAATTTGTAAAGTATGAGAAGAGTGTGGCCGACTTGAAGATGTTTTCAAATTGCGGATGGTATAAATGCAAGGTGAATTGACGCGAGATGAAGTGTGGAATAGAGTTGAGTTTTTTGATGTGAAATTAAGTGTAGAAGTGCAAATTGCAGTGTGAGCTTTAATGCAAGATTGCTAAATGTTGTGAGTTAAGGTATCTTGATCTTTTGAAGGCTGCTAGTGTTAGTGGAGCTGTTGTGGTGGAATCTCTGTAACATTGAGATAATGTTCTTTGTGTAACATTCTTATCTTCTTTCTTCTTTCTATTCAGTGGCTGGTACCCGAACAATGTGGCCTTATGCGGCGTTGAGCCTTCGTATAGATTTTTGCAATTACTTATATTGTGAGCTAATCGATCGTGTTTTTTCCCTCATTTGGGTTTTCAGCGTAAATCTGGTGTTCTCACTTGCATGTATACCACAGATTGTTGGTTGAACTGGTTTTGTTTATATACTTTCATTGTTTTAAACATTATAGCAGTTAAGGGTTTAATGAATGCATGTGAATCTAGGTATTACTGTTGAGGGTTTTAATATTCTAAATTGATACAACTGATTCACCCCTCCCCCCCCCTTTCAGTTGTCTTGTTCATTCAACACTAATTTCTGCTCTTAAAGGGAATGATTTTTCATTGAAGAGCTTACTTTCTAACCTCCAAAATAACTTGTATTTATATCCAAAACATGCACTTTACCAAAAAGTATGTCGGCCAAGATTTGACATAAAATTTATTTTAAATATTTAATTTCACCTTTCAAAGTACATCAGCCATCTTTCATAAATATTAATCTAATGTGAGGTCGACCATCCATGGGAGATAACACTTCCTTAAGGGGTCGACCCCTTTAATTAATATTCTATTTTAATTTCTTCCTTTTAAATCTAGCGCCACCATAATTAGATGGAGGTCGGCCATAAATAAATTAAATCAAACTATTATTATTCCTTGTCTTCAATCAACGAACTTTTCATCACTGAAGTCTTCCTTTGACATCAATGATAATAAATTAATAATTCTAACAATTTTGTCCATACGCCTTTGACATCAATGACAATATTTCCAACAATTTGATCCAATCTTACAAGATCTCTATTGATAGATATCCTCCATTCAAATTTTCCTTGGATGCCCCTCCTCACCTTCCCATCAACGGAGCATAATCAATAGAGCTGTCAAAAGAAATAAGTACCAACCATATATTCAGTCACTTGAACCTCAACATTGTAACCTCTCAACCCAGCTAGATTTCTAAACTAAATATTTCTTACAAATTGTGGACAACACAATAATTCAGCGTGCCAATCTCTAACACTATAAAAAGTTTTGACAGAACCTTAATTATTTTTGTCAACCTCAACTTTTTAAGGACCAAACCTGCGGCATAGAATCCACTAGTGTCAAGTCAACAAAGTGACAGTGACATCAATCCCTCATTTTTCATAACTAGATATTGGTTTCCATCTCATGTCATTTGAAAATCATGCACATGGTGAATATTTTAGTGGTAGTGCAGATGCAATGGATCAGGATATTGGAATAAATTGTATTAATAATCAAAATTCATATCACCTAGAAATTTTTTCTTTTGAAGATTTTAAAATTGTCATTTTAGATCCTAGTGACCCTAGGCCCAAAACTATGGACACTGAGAACCATAACGCTCTCTAAATATTATATGCAATGTTACCCCAAGTTTCTAGGACGGAGACGACAGGGGACAGTGAGACAAGTCCCCAAGTTTCCGGATTTTGAGGCCAAATTTGGGTACAGCAGGGCGACGGCTATACAAAATATAGGGAAATTTTAAATATTTATATGAAAACATGGATAAGGCATTCATAATATACATTATAGAACCTTAACATATAACATTTGTGTTCAACGTTGTTTCCCAATACTCAATCCACATTCAAAATTCAAAATTAACATACATGGATCATGAAACAACCTTCAAGTTATAATTTATAAACTTATATCAAAATGCCCAAAGGCTACATTGCTGCCATATAGTTTTAAAGTATGATATGAAAATCAAAATACAATAAACAAAGAACAATAGCACTGCTGCCCCTAACCCGCATCTCCCATAACCGCATCAAAATCAAAGTCATCCTCTGAGTCACTACCACTGCCGCTACAATGGTCCACCTCAGCCTCAACCAACACAATCCCAACCAAACCCTCTGGTGTCTCCTCCTCATCAACTTGGGCCACATCCTCAGGATCAATATCCCACCGTAGAGCTAAAGTCTGTCGATCTTGAAGCCAAAGAGCACTACGCACGGCCACTAGCTTCTTCGCTCGTCTAGAGGTAAGTCTATTCTTCTTGAGGGAGTGGATAAAGCTATATGTGGACCAATTCCTCTCTGCAGCAGAGGAATTGGCAACCTGTGCAAGAAGGCAAGTAGCAAGTGTCTTCAACTATGGTGTATCCCTCCCATGCCATGTCCACCATCCAATAGGGTCTGTTTGAGCTAATATAGCTCTATCCAACCTCGCCTGTGGTTTACTCAAATTTGGGCCATGAAGATTAGCAAAGTCAAGGAATTGTGTTTGAAGTACTGAAGCCTGCTCTGCTGAAAACATCTTATCAATGGCCCATGTGAACCCATCTAAAACCTCAAGATCATCACATGGAGGCACCCTACCATCTCTTGGTGCATACCATTTGGGATTTAGAGCAAAGGCAGCCATATGAAGTGGGTGTTCATTGTGTTCCACCTCCGCGTCATAATGGGCCTAATGTGTTGCTCATATAAACCCAAAGTGGGATCCTTTGCCAAAATTGTTTTCTTGATCTTCCCAAGCATACTGTCAAATGTCTCATATATCTCTCCAAGACTAGGAAAGTCTGTATCAGCATATCGGATGACATCTACAATAGGCAAGATGAAGGAGCAAATATATCTACAAAATGCAAACAAAAAGTTCAAAAGAATTAATTGACAAGTTAATTGACATGTTAGAAACTTCAAAAGTTGGAACATTGGAAAATATAATTAAAATATTAAAATCAGAAATTTAATATGAAAATCAGCAATCTAATATGTCTTATCTCACATTGGACCACCAATCGTCATCGAGGATCTTCTGTTTGATGGCTTTTCCTTGAGCAGAATTTGAATTAGGCCATCTAGTCCACTCTGCATTGACCATCATCAATTGTAGAGGCTCATGCACCTCAAGCATCCTCTCCAACAAGATGAAGTATGTTACATCCCCTAAGACTTGATATGTTTATGATAAAGGAAACATGGACGTTATTATGGTTGCAAATAACCGCCTTTCATGTGAACATGGAAGAAAGGATTAAACAATTGTTTAATTTGTGGCAACTATAAAAGTGAATATGAATGATTATTTTAATATGTGAATGTACTTGTTGATAATGATGATGATATATATGTAAATATTGAATTTTTACATCAAGTATGGTCTAACCTTAGTTTCTTTGGCCAAGTGGTTGCAGGATCAACAACACTTGAAGGGAAAGGGGGACTATCATCAGGAAGAGGACGTAGTTGACAAGGATCTATTTGTCATTGATCTATGGGTCAGTGTATCACAATTGCAACAATATAAACCTGGCCTTGGCTTGATAATATAAATATTGATTATATAAGTTGAAATTAAATATAAATATTTATCAAGGGAATTTCAAATATATATTAATAAAGTGCTTATATAAATAAATAAAGAAAATGGTTTAGCAAATCTCTCGTAATGTTTTGAAACATGCAAGCAAAGGTCGTCGGTCTTTAGAGGCAGAGCACTCCGCCACTCCAGCTTGTAACGCTGGAATGCAAGCAGTTGCGGTGGATTCCAGAAGGGAATTCAGAGGGGCAACCTCTTAAAAGACGATCTATCTTTTTGGATAAAAGGATCTCGGTCATTCATTCATTCGTTTTTCTTTCTTCCTTGGTCGCGAGAAATCTTCTTAGCCCTGTGGAAGTTCATGGAAATCATTCTGCCACAGCTAGGGAATACTTTAACTCATCTATTTGACGCAAATCTGAAGGAAGCTTCAATCATAATTCTTACCCGAAACCAAGCTATCAATTCCTCTTCGTTAGTAAGTTATTCGTCTAAGTGTGGAACCTTCTGCAGAGTCGGGCTTGGTGAAAGTTGGAATTTACTTTTCTATGGTGGAGCGACAACTTGGGCTATCTTAGGCCAAGCTATAGGAGGCCTTTGAACAGTCGTGTGGAAAAGAAGGGCTCTCGAAGTTGTTGAGCTCCAGATGCTCAGCCAGGCACGTAAAGATCTTAATAGCTTGATATTTCCAATTGGAATCTGTTCGGTGTTTTTATTCATAAGCTTTTATTATAAATTCTTTTCAAAAGTAAGTACGTTCATTTCTGATAGAGACGGGTTAGTGATTCTTTTGTGAGATCAAATTATAATAATGATTTGGGTTGTAAATATCTTTGTTTCCTGTAAAAGAAGGGCTCTGTAATTACGAATTGAATCTTGTATTTTTTCTTGATCCGGGTTAAGACCCCATCTGTGACACTTCGCAATCATTACTACCTCTCTTCTTGTGCCAACCCATTTCTCATATTGAAACTCCATTTTCTTTGTCACCTCATTGGCTTCCCGCAAGTTTTATTCTCTGATACAGTTGGTAGCTTGAGTAACCGATACCATAAACTGAATCTCTACTTCTGAGTAGCAAAATTAAATAAAGAGTAGACACCCTGCAGAGGTATAAGAATTGAAAAGGTCCTCATCTTTCTATTTGGACCTTATGCGACAAGTGATTCATGTTCAATTTGTGAAGTCTCTTAATTTAGAATTCCAGTCACCTGAACTCTGAGAATAACTAAGTAATACCGAGTGCATTAACTACTCTGCCTTACTCAAGACTCACATCACTCACAGTAGTCTGACCTGGTTAAGTAAACCTTCTTTACCGTGATCTTAACCTGTCTTTTAAAAGATAGGAGTTTGGTGAATACTCAAATAAAACTGCGTTCTTACCTTCTCTTTCCTTTAAGTCATCAAATAATCTTATTTTATGATAAGATCCAAATCATGATAATAAACAACGAATCCTAAGGTTATGAACCAAAGAGAAGAGAAATGATAAGAATTTGAATGGGATGGAATTATCCTCAGGCCACCGTAACTCATGCTTATATAAGCCGAAAACTCTTCTCTCTTCTCTCTTCTCTGTTCTATAGCTTTAATGATTGAATAGTGAATTACCTGATCATTCCGGAAATCTTGATGGTTCCTAATTGTGGAAGATCTGTTGATATGAATCTGGATATATATATATATATATAACAGCTACTAAGATGCGGAAAGCTAAGAGCCTTGTGTCTTTTATTCTTATGTAAAAGCATTAAGTAATCCGCATATATTTAAAATAAGAAGAGAATAGTTATGTGCCTAGTCTCTTCCGCTCTATGATTACAATAAGACATCAGCCTAAACTTAAATAAGTGAAAAGATTCTGAATCAGGGTTCAGTTTGAACCATTTGGAAATCATCTAAGAACTTTATCTATCTGGTTAAACCAAATTCTCTCCCCTCTAGTTAGAAGTTGGTTAGTGCATATTATTGCTCTCCGAGTCTTTTATAGGATAAATACGAGAGACATGAAAAATCCTTTATGCCAATGAATCTCCTTTATTATGTATGAAACTTGATGGTTAAATTATAACCTCGAACTAAGAAGAAAAGGTAATTAAAATTGCTATTATAAAATTATAACTTAATCTCGAGAATTGTCATGTCGAGCAAGGGTGAGTGTGTTGACGGCACAATAGTGCCAGAGATGTCGGCACAGTAATGCCAGAGACATCGACACAGTAGTGTCAAAGATATCGGCACAGTGGTGCCAGAGCATTGAAAATCCTTGGCCAAGGTAGATGCCAGTTGGACAAAGTCAGCTTTCATGTTCCAGATATACTCTGGTTAGAATGATCCTTCTGGATAGGAGGAACCTACAGAGGAGGGATCGACCAGCAGTATAGGAATCATGGACACCAGGCTCAGAGACATGATGACAAACAATCCTTGCTGATTGCCCTCGAGAAGGGCAGGTTCTTCAGTTGAAGAAACTCGGAAGACCAATTGGTCTTGGTTGGGAGGTAAAGCCCCTGATGATAATTCTCTTTCCCTCTTGATAAAGATTTCCAAGTATAACAGCATGAAGATGATGTCAAATATATTTCTTCCTCACTCATAAATCCAAGTACATGCAATGCTAATTAAAGTTTATTTTCAATTATGCCATGAATGTTATTCTTTTATGTTAATGAACATTGCAAGATTTTGCAGTTAATTAGTGAGATAGTTACTCGATTCATTCAGCTGTTATATTTGTTTCATAGCTGTAGTAATTATTCAGTTATCTTCTGGAAGCAAAGAAAAGTAATTATTATCCTTCTGCAATTTCCTTGTTATTAGTTCCTTTCAGCTGAAAATGAAATTAAAAGTTAGTTGATGAAGTGTACAATGTAACGACATCTGAATTGAATTCTCTTTTAGCTGCAAATGAAGCCCTAGTTTTTATAAGTAGGAGAAAGATGCGAATTAGTTAATCGTGCCCTAGTAATTATTCTCTTTTAGAGTGATTATCTTTATTTTGGGAAAACCCTAGTTTGGCAGTTATTTAGTTAATTGATCTGCCATGAACAGTTGGTGGAAAACTGTTGAATGATACATGTGAGCTGAAACTGAAAAATTCAAAAGATAGTTGCATGTTTGAATTAGATGGAACAATTGGAAACCCTAGTTCCGAAAACTAGTTAGTTGCAGTTCAGCTGAAAGTTAGTTGTCAGTTGAAAATTTTAAACTATAGTTGGAAAGGTTGTTACAAAGTATGTGGCATATCTACATTCATTGATTCAATGATTCATTAAAATTTAAAACAAAATCAAATTTAGAATACAAATTGAAATGTTTGAAGTTTCAAATTTTGAAAAATTGAAAGTGAAACGAAATGAAGTGGCAACAAGTTTGAGAAACTCTTTCTTTGAAAATGATCTGAAGAGAGCAAGTGAGGTGTGGTGATTGCAAATGAACATTTGAATATCTCTAGCTTCTGCCACCACTTGCTTCACAAATCAAGCTTCCCTATGTCTTTCAATGCATGAACACAACATGGGGTCCAAAAGATGTGCCTATAAGTACCCTCCACCATCAAACCAGCCAATTTGTACACATGTGCTAAATCGGTGATCACCTGCACCACATTAGCAGCCCCAACCTCCTCTATGGCATCTCTCAAAATGGAAAATCGGAAGTCTGCATCCTTACATTTCCCCAAACAATCTATGGCTCTAAGAAAATAACAACTAGCAGGGCATGTGACTATGATATTGATGAGTGGTTGATGTCTAACATCAGTCCACCCATCCATCACTATAGAGCAACCTGTCCTCATCCACGTTTGCCCCATATCCTCCATTAACACATTAACTTTGGAGTACTCTTTGTCTAGGAGGGTGGTGCGTAGCTTATGATCTCTAGGGGGTATGAATGAAGGACCTATAGTGGCTATATCTTTAACCATTTGTTTGAAATAAGATGAACGGGCCACATGAAATGGGATGGCATGGGCAAAAAGGAATTTGGCAATGGAAGATTCGGTGGCTTCTCATGCTTGGTTATTAAACATAGATGAAGCTCCCTTCCCACTACTACTCACCTTCCTCTTTCCTCTTGTGGAAACTTCACTACTACCAACCGTAGAAGGCATAGGCATAGTTGATTGCGCACTTGGAAAAGAAGATGGGGCACCTTGAACCCCATCCACCTCCATTTGCAATCTTTGGCACTCTATTGCTTCATACTCTTTTAAGTCAAGACACGTTCTAACCCCATGGCCCGCCTTACCCAAAAAATGAGACCTTACCCTTGTGTAGCTGCCCCTAAAATCCTTATGGCAAACATGGCAATTCCACACCCTACTCCCCCTTGAATTTTTTTGTCTTTGGCCCATGAGTGTAACATATTGAAGGAAAGGTTGTTTTTTGTTTAAAGGGTGCTTTGCATAGCATTTCATGATTGTTGAAGGGCATTGGTATGGATTTGTTTGCTCTCCACTAACACCCTCACCACTTTCTCTTCTATTTTGCACTTCATTTTCACTTTCACTCCCACTCCCACTCCCACTACTGCTCATGATTTTTTATTTTGAATGCAAGTTTCAACTGAAAAATGCAAAAAAATAAAAAAATCAGACATTGTATGCTTGAAATTTTGCAAAAAAAACATGGAAAAAAAAAGGAAAGGAAATACATACCTCTTTGGTGGATTTGCACTCCCAACTGCACTAACTTCAACCTCTTCTCCTCCTTCAACCTGTTGTTCTTCCTCCTTCAATGGCTGAAACTTCAAACCCTTGGCTGCTCTTTCTCTCCTTCACAAACAAATGCACAAATGAATGAAATGAGGAGTGTTTTTTCCTCATAAGGTAGCAAACAATGATGAGGCCCACAATAGCCATGAAATAAGGGCTTTTTTGCATTTTAAAATTGTGTTTTTTTTTTTTTGACCATGCTTTGACATGGGGGACAGCTCAGGCATCCCCTGGCTATCCCCAGGACCGTCAACCGTACCCCTTTTCCCATTGACCGTTTCCCCGTTTTGTGGATGTTTCCCATGTTTCGAAAAAAATGGGGACGCCAGGGGACTGTCCCCTAGCCGTCCCCCTATACCCGTGACATCCAGGGGGACAAGGACGAGCCATTTTAGGGGGGGACGCGTCCCCGGGTTTCACTAATTATATTGATAGTGCATCATATCAAATTTTGAATTACTATGAGCATTGAACATTTAAACCTTCATATGATATCATTTTCATATATTACTTATGTGGTTTTGTATGATTTCGTATGTTATATAGCTTCGAAACTTTCTACACACTTCTTAAATTTTTAACTTTAGCAGGCCTTTGACCTTGTCAAGCCCCAAACTTTTCAAACCTTGTTAAAAAAATCTCTAGCATCAGCAGTAACATGGCTTGAGGATAGCCCTTGGTCAACTCAAGGCCTGTTTACACCTATTATGAATTAATAAGCACCATCATATTCCATCAAGTAATTATATTTGTCATCTATATACCCTCCCATATGTACAAATTAAGGATTGCTTTCTTTCTAGGTGCCTATCTATGATATCTACGAGAGGTACCACACCCTATACAAAGAGTCAGATCATTGTTTGACCACATTTTTTGCTATCCTTATAGAGGTGTATGACCCTTTTCCTTTAAGAGGTTTAGTTTTATGTGTAGGATCTTCTAAGTGATCCGTAGAGCTACCATGTTGATTACCTCCTTCCAATTTGTCACAGGTATTGGAGGCATTTAAATCCCCTCAGATACCGTTGATTCATGTGCAGACAGAAACCTCTCTATGTGTTACTCTTATGCAACCAGGCAATGCCTCTCTCATCATAGACATTGTGAGTATTCTTCATCTCAAGGTTGGAGGCCTCCTTATCACCCTTGGTTGTAACTGGAATACCATAGGTATGAAAGCCCAATTTCCTCCTTACCTCCCTAGGCTCATCACCTTTGAATTCTGACTAAAGTAAGTATGCTATTTCCCCCTAAGATGACCCTACCTTATTCTCTTAGCCCCAGACACTCGTTGATGGACATTATCAAATCATGCATTGGCCCTCATGTGATGATAGACAATGTTGGCACTAATTCTTGTGGCCTAAGCTTTACCACGGATGAATGACCACACTCACTTCGAACAAGGCTCTATTTTTGGTCTCCATCAACTCTTTATTGTATCTCAGGGTCTTTCCCTACACATCTATCTGCATTTTATAAACTATGCTTTAATAAGGAGATTTTTGGGGTTTTATGACTTTGGGTTCACACTTTACAATTAGGTTGGCATTCTTTGAGTGTGGTATTTCTTTATTTTCAATGCCTAGACTTCTTCGCCCTAGTGCTTTCTTATTATAGATGTGTTTGTTTTATAGTCCCATTCACCTGCTTTAGGCATTCCAGACATTCATATAATTTCTCTTTCATTTTGCTATATAGAAGAACTTGTCAGTCATACTAAATAAGCATTCTGTATGTGGGAATTCAATTTACATTTTAATATCATATCATTTTTCATTTATTTTGTACATGAATGCTATATCTAAAAATATGTTTTCAAGTGTACTTTTTTCACATGTTTTTATTTCATTGTTTTTTAGCGCTGGTGTACATGAATACCATACCAAAAAGTGTGTAATAAGCTCATCTCTGAGATTTGGTTGTTTGTGATTCACTATAGTGTGCATGTGCATTGCACTTCAATTTATGTATCAAACACCATGACTTGGTGAGTCGATACCATATGCCACTTTATGCCAACACAGTGCCTGCTAGACAGCACACATGACTGGTGCACTTTTAGCAGTTAGGCCGTAAAAGTGGCAATTATTCTACCATTTGTATAAATGAGGGAGAGCATTCAATTTGTGAAACCTGGCATATTGGAAAAAATTACACACAATTGAAAATAGAGCATGAAATGTATCAAAGTAAAGAAATGATATCATTGGATAGTGATGGTAAACATCAAATGATTATTCTTCTCCTAGAATTTGTATAAAATATAATATCATAAACAAATTGGAAAATGTCCATCAGGTGTGTGCATGTGCATTGTACTTCAATTTATGTATCAAACACCATGACTTGGTGAGTTGATACCATATGCCACTTTATGCCAACACAGTGCCTGCTAGACAGCATGCATGACTGGTGCACTTTTAGCAGTTAGGCCATAAAAGTGACAATTATTCTACAATTTTTGTAAATGAGGGGGAGCATACAATTTGAGAAACCTGGCATATTGGAAAAAATTACACAAAATTGAAAATAGAGCATGAAATGCATCAAAGTAAAGAAATTAAAGGTGTCAAGATAATAACAAGGTTCAAACAAAGGTATCATTGGATAGTGATGGTAAACATCAAATGATTATTCTTCTCCTAGAATTTGTATGAAATATAATATCATAAACAAATTGGAAAATGTCCATCGGGTCAGACCAACCAGTGAATAAGGGCTGAAGTCTTGAGTTAGATCCCAGGTTGATTCACTCCCTGACTCCAGTTGAGGTAAGGAGATCTGGCATAGGGCGTTTCCTAGGACAGAACTTAGTCCTGTAAATTCTCTAGATAC